>JAKSXO010000185.1:0-228351 GCA_024509115.1 Crotalus helleri | reverse complement strand
CTGAGGCAGCAGAAGAGAAGAGAAAGAACTGGAGAAAACTCACAAAATGCAAAGATCTGCAAATAGAAATGCAAAACAATGGGGTGGCAAAAAAAGCAACTGAACTCTAAATTTCCATCGCTAAGCAAGACGGTTATTCAGTGGGTTGCACCACCTTTTTATGACCTTTTTTTTTTGGCCACAGTTCTTAAACGAATCGCTACAGTTGTTAAATGAGTCATGCTTTCCCACTAACGTTCCTTGACAGAAGCCGGCTAGGAAGGCCACAAATGGTGATCGCGTGATCCCAGGAGCTGGGATCGTAAGTACAAGTCAGTTGCCAAGCGTCCGAATTTTGATCACATGACCATGGAGATGCAGCAAGGGTCCTAAGTGTGAAAAAAACGGTCATAAGAGTCACTGTTTCAGCGCCGTTGTAACTTGGAACGGTTGCTAACTGAATGGTGTAAGTTCAGGACTCCTGTAGTACCCGTAGCGACGGGGAACTTTGAGTGGCAATCCCAAAACATCTGGAGCACCCCTTGAATACCTCGGGGGCGTTGACCACATCGCTCCTCAGTCAATTGCGAAAGGCAGCTTTGCTTGGAACGGCTTCAATCCCGCAAGGGAGCTTTCACGCCATCAAACGTCCGCCCCGGGTCCTGGGGAGGACCCGATGGGTGGACAAAAACGCCAAATGCAGCCTGAACATCTGGCTGTGGGACCCAGCCCAACGCCAGCCGCCCCCCCCCCCGGCGCCTCGGATCTTGCCGCCTCTTTCAGCCGAGAGCACCATCTCCAGCAAAGGACACAGCCGGTGGCTCCTCTGCCTGGAGACGGATGACGCTTCCAAAGCTCGCTTTTCCATTGGTTGGGGCGGAAGTGCGGCTTTCTGGAAGTCAGAAATAGAGTTTCGCAGCGCTGCCGCTCCCCCTTCGCTCTTCCCCCCTCCCTTTCGCTCCCTCCCCCCTCGCTCCCCTCCCCATTCCCCTTCCCTCTCCTCCTCACTCCCTCTCGCTCCCTCTCCACTCCCCCCTCCGCTCTTCCCCCACCCCTCGCTCTTTTCCTCCCCTCTCGCTCTCCCCTCTCTCCCTCCCCGCCCCACTTCTCTTATTCTCCACACTCCCCCACGCTCTTCCCCTTCCCCCTCCTCCCTCCCACCTCGCTCTTTCTTGCTCCCCCCTCACTTTTCCCCCTCCCCTCGCTCTTTCTTTCCCCCCTCACTTTTTCCCCTCCCCCTCGCTCTTCCTTTCCCCCCCTCACTTTTCCCCCTCCCCCTCGCTCTTCCTTTCCCCCCCTCACTTTTTCCCCTCCCCCTCACTCTTCCTTTCCCCCCTCACTTTTCCCCTCCCCTCGCTGTTCTTACTCCCCCCACACATTTCCCCTCCCCTCGCTCTTCCTTACTCCCCCCTCACTTTTTCCCCTCCCCTCACCCTTCCTTTCCCCCCTCACTTTTTCCCTCCCCCTCGCTCATCCTTACTCCCCTCACTTTTTCCCTCCCCTCGCTCTTCCTTTCCCCCCTCACTTTTTCCCCTCCCCCTTGCTCTTCCTTTCCCCCCTCACTTTTTCCCCTCCCCTTGCTCTTCCTTTCCCCTCCCCTTCGCTCTTCTTTCCCCCCTCACTTTTTCCCCTCCCCCTCGCTCTTTCTTTCCCCCCTCACTTTTTCCCCTCCCCCTCGCTCTTTCTTGCTCCCCTCTCACTTTTTCCCCTCCCCCCGCTCTTCCTTACCCCCCACGACTTTTTCCTCTCCCCCCCTCGCTCTTCCTTTCCCCCCCTCACTTTTTCCCCTCCCCCTCACTCTTCCTTTCCCCCTCACTTTTCCCCCTCCCCTCGCTCTTCCTTTCCCCCCTCACTTTTCCCCCTCCCCCCTCGCTCTTCCTTACTCCCCTCACTTTTTCCCCTCCCCCTCGCTCTTCCTTTCCCCCCTCACTTTTTCCCTCCCCCTTGCTCTTCCTTTCCCTCCCCTTCGCTCTTCCTTCCCCCTCTCACTTTTTCCCCTCCCCCTCGCTCTTTCTTTCCCCCTCACTTTTTCCCCTCCCCCTCGCTCTTTCTTGCTCCCCTCTCACTTTTCCCCTCCCCCCGCTCTTCCTTACCCCCCACACTTTTTCCTCTCCCCCCTCGCTCTTCCTTTCCCCCCCTCACTTTTTCCCCTCCCCCTCGCTCTTTCTTTCCCCCCTCACTTTTTCCCCTCTCCCCCTCGCTCTTTCTTGCTCCCCTCTCACTTTTTCCCCTCCCCCCGCTCTTCCTTACCCCCCACACTTTTTCCTCTCCCCCCTCGCTCTTCTTTCCCCCCCTCACTTTTTCCCCTCCCCTCGCTCTTCCTTTCCCCCTCACTTTTCCCCTCCCCTCGCTCTTCCTTTCCCCCCTCACTTTTCCCCCTCCCCCTCGCTCTTCCTTTCCCCCCTCACTTTTTCCCCTCCCCCTCGCTCTTCCTTTCCCCCCTCACTTTTCCCCCTCCCCCTCGCTCTTCCTTTCCCCCCTCACTTTTTCCCCTCCCCCTCGCTCTTCCTTTCCCCCCTCACTTTTCCCCTCCCCTCGCTCTTCCTTTCCCCCCTCACTTTTTCCCCTCCCCCTCGCTCTTCCTTTCCCCCCCTCACTTTTCCCCCTCCCCCTCGCTCTTCCTTTCCCCCCTCACTTTTTCCCCTCCCCCTCGCTCTTCCTTTCCCCCCCTCACTTTTCCCCTCCCCTCGCTCTTCCTTTCCCCCCTCACCTTTTTCCCCTCCCCTCGCTCTTCCTTTCCCCCCTCACTTTTCCCCCTCCCCCCTCGCTCTTCCTTTCCCCCCCTCACTTTTTCCCCTCCCCCTCACTCTTCCTTTTCCCCCCCTCACTTTTTCCTCTCCCCCTCGCTCTTCCTTTCCCCCCCTCACTTTTTCCCCTCCCCCTCGCTCTTCCTTTCCCCCCTCACTTTTTCCTCTCCCCCCTCGCTCTTCCTTTCCCCCCCTCACTTTTTCCCCTCCCCCTCGCTCTTCCTTACCCCCCACACTTTTTCCTCTCCCCCCTCGCTCTTCCTTTCCCCCCCTCACTTTTCCCTCCCCTCGCTCTTCCTTTCCCCCCTCACTTTTCCCCCTCCCCCTCGCTCTTCCTTCCCCCCTCACTTTTCCCCCTCCCCCTCGCTCTTCCTTTCCCCCCCTCACTTTTTCCCCTCCCCCTCGCTCTTCCTTTCCCCCCTCACTTTTTCCTCTCCCCCCTCGCTCTTCCTTTCCCCCCCTCACTTTTTCCCCTCCCCCTCGCTCTTCCCTTACCCCCCACACTTTTTCCTCTCCCCCCTCGCTCTTCCTTTCCCCCCCTCACTTTTTCCCCTCCCCCTCGCTCTTCCTTTCCCCCCTCACTTTTCCCCCTCCCCCTCGCTCTTCCTTTCCCCCCTCACTTTTTCCCCTCCCCCTCGCTCTTCCTTTCCCCCCTCACTTTTCCCCCTCCCCTCGCTCTTCCTTTCCCCCCCTCACTTTTTCCCCTCCCCCTCACTCTTCCTTTCCCCCTCACTTTTCCCCCTCCCCCTCGCTCTTCCTTTCCCCCCTCACTTTTTCCTCTCCCCCCTCGCTCTTCCTTTCCCCCCCTCACTTTTTCCCCTCCCCCTCGCTCTTCCTTACCCCCCACACTTTTTCCTCTCCCCCCTCGCTCTTCCTTTCCCCCCCTCACTTTTTCCCCTCCCCCTCGCTCTTCCTTTCCCCCCTCACTTTTCCCTCCCCCTCGCTCTTCCTTTCCCCCCTCACTTTTCCCCCTCCCCCTCGCTCTTCCTTTCCCCCCCTCACTTTTTCCCCTCCCCCTCACTCTTCCTTTCCCCCCTCACTTTTCCCCTCCCCCTCGCTCTTCCTTTCCCCCCTCACTTTTTCCTCTCCCCCCTCGCTCTTCCTTTCCCCCCCTCACTTTTTCCCCTCCCCCTCGCTCTTCCTTACCCCCCACACTTTTTCCTCTCCCCCCTCGCTCTTCCTTTCCCCCCCTCACTTTTTCCCCTCCCCCCTCGCTCTTCCTTTCCCCCTCACTTTTCCCCCTCCCCCCCTCGCTCTTCCTTTCCCCCCTCACTTTTTCCCCTCCCCCTCGCTCTTCCTTTCCCCCCTCACTTTTCCCCCTCCCCCTCGCTCTTCCTTTCCCCCCCCTCACTTTTCCCCCTCCCCCCTCACTCTTCCTTTCCCCCCTCACTTTTCCCCTCCCCCCTCGCTCTTCCTTTCCCCCCTCACTTTTTCCTCTCCCCCCTCGCTCTTCCTTTCCCCCCCACTTTTTCCCCTCCCCCTCGCTCTTCCTTTCCCCCCTCACTTTTTCCTCTCCCCCCTCGCTCTTCCTTTCCCCCCCTCACTTTTCCCCCCCTCCCCCTCGCTCTTCCTTACCCCCCACACTTTTTCCTCTCCCCCTCACTCTTCCTTTCCCCCCTCACTTTTCCCCCTCCCCCTCGCTCTTCCTTTCCCCCCCCCTCACTTTTTCCCCTCCCCCTCGCTCTCCTTTCCCCCCTCACTTTTCCCCCTCCCCCTCGCTCTTCCTTTCCCCCCCTCACTTTTTCCCCTCCCCCTCACTCTTCCTTTCCCCCCTCACTTTTCCCCTCCCCCTCGCTCTTCCTTTCCCCCCTCACTTTTCCCCCTCCCCCTCGCTCTTCCTTTCCCCCCCTCACTTTTCCCCCTCCCCCTCTCTCCTTGCTCTCCTTTGCTCTCCCTTACTTTCCTCTCGGTCCCCCTCATTCTTCCTCACCCCCTTCTCTCCCCTCCCCCTCGGTCTCCCCCCCCCCTCTTTCCTCGCCTCCAGTTTTCCTTCCTGCTCTGCGTGGGCACCATTTCCTCCCTCTGATGCAGGGCTGGGTCTCGGGCTTCCTCATGCATCTGAGACCCACAAAAAAAGGGGGGGGGATCGGCCCCAAGGGAAGAGGGCAAGGCGGTTGAGGACCCCCAATTACATCCCTTGCGCCCTCGGGAAGGTGCCAAAATCTAAAGAGCCTCTGCAGCTAGAGATGGGGGCAAGGGGGAAGGGAGGTGAGACCCCCCCCCTCTCATTGCCCTCTTTAGGGTTTCGGACAGGGGGAATTGGGTTTCCCACGAGGCCTTCCCAACAGCAGGATGTGAGAAAGGGGGGAGGGGGGGAGTTTCAGGGAGACCAGGCAAGGCTAAAAGAGGAATGAGAAGTGAATCTTTTGAGGGAGGCGAGTTCCAGAAAGGCTCATGGCTGAAGCTTGATGCTTATTGCCTGGAGGTGTTTCAGCCTAGATGCTTCCTGGTGGTCTCCCATCCTCAGACCAACCAGGCTGATCCCTCTCAGCTTGGTGCGGCCATCTGAGGCTGGACAAGGTGCTGTCAGCTCTTGAGGGCAGATCTTAAAATATTAGTTAATTCTTGGTGGCTACCAGATCAGGCCAATGCTCAGAGCTCCACCCCTTTCCCAACTGCAGCAGGCAGACATCCACAGGGTGTGTCTCCTGAGATGGCCCGAATCCTTTCCAGGGACTGGGGGGGGGGCGGCTGGAGGGGCCCAGACTCCCCCCTGGCCCAGCACCAGCCTCAGCAAGCTAGAGCCGGGTCCCCCCCCACCCTGCAGCTGCAGGAGCAGCAGAGTCCGAATGTGCCCCACAGTTGTGTGTCTGGACACAGCCAGTCGCACAAAGTCGGCCCCAGATCCAGGCAGCCTTGGGAGGAGGGGGGAGGGGCTCCATCGCTCACCAAAGCAGAACTACTCGACTCTTTTCATGTTTCCCCCTAGCACGACTTTGATTTTCTCTTGAGTTCTTCCTGCCACCCCAGCCCTCAACACACACACACACACACACACACAAAATACACAGAGCAACTTTGTTTGTTTCTGCAACCCCCAACAGCTGCAGAGGCGCTCCAGTTTCGCTTCCCCACGCGCCCAGCCTGAAGCGTTGGGCCCCTCCGAAGCGGAACCGAGAAACTGGCCCTGATCCAGCAGGTAACTAGCCTGGATTCTTCTCCGGGGCAGCTCCGGGACTCTCCCACTCCGCCTCCTGAGTCTCCAGGTGGGGCGGGCAGGCGGGCCGCCTCCCAGCTCCCGAGGAGATCCGGACAGCTCAGGAAACAAACTGATGGAGGTTGGACAAATGTCCATAAGCTTCGATTCTCCTCATTCACACATTACGTGCAGACTCGGCTCTGGGGGGTGGGGGGGAGAGGTTGAAGGGGCTCTAATGCCGTGAAAGGTGGAAGGAAAGAGAGGAAAAGGATGAGAAGCAGGGAAGGGGAGGGACTCAGTTGCAGAAGGGGGAGGGATGCTGACAGAGGACCTGGACAAGTGGGGTGGGGTCAGGTCTCCCCAAAGAAAGTCTATCCATGGGGGGGTTAAACATTGACACCAACTTGATGGCGTGTAACCACTAATGGTGGCCTATCTGGTTATAGGATATCTCCATTCCTTTCCCACCAGTGAAAGCGCTGGTGATGGTGATGACTTAACACCAGTTCATTTAATGGCTGTTCAAAGTAACAACGACACTGAAAAAACTGACTCTTCACCTAATGTTTCTTCTTTTTAAAAATTGATATTGTTTTTAAGTTTTTTTAAAGTAATTTCACGTCTGTATCTGTGTTTAGCTTTGTGTAACCAACCCAGTCACTTGTTGTGAGATGGGTGGTTATATAAATTTGATATCTGGATGATATAGTGAGAGAGAGAGAGAGAGAGAGAGAGAGAGAGAGAGAGAGAGAGAGAGAGAGAGAGAGAGAAAAGAGGGGGTGGAGAGATAGATAGAAATGACAGAGAGATGATACAGAAGATAGATAGATAGATAGATAGATAGATAGATAGATAGATAGATAGATAGATAGATAGATAGGTAGGTAGGTAGGTAGGTAGAGAGATAGAGAGATAGAGAAATGGAGATAGAGAGATTGAGAGATAAAGAAGATATAGGGAGAGAGAGATGATAGATAGATATAAAATAGATATAATGATAGAGAGATAGAGAAGAGAGATTATAGAAATGATAGAGATAAGAGGGAGAGAGAGAGGACAGAGGAAGGAAGGCAAGAAAGAGGGAGGGAAGGAGAGAGACAAATAGTGATAGATAGATAGCATAGATAGATAGATAGATAGATAGATAGATAGATAGATAGATAGATAGAGAGAGAGTCATTTGTCCAGCTGGTCGAATTCAACATTGAAGAAACTCTACGGTCTTCAGGTGCCATAAGAGATAACCTTTATTGAATACACATCCTGACACTGAAGAAGTAAAATCAACTCTAGTTAGTTAACTCTGGATAGTTAATCCTAGCTTTTCATAACCCCCGCCACCTGTGTTCACGTTGCCCAATCACATTCTTTCTGTTTGTTATGGGAACGGTCCACTTCTCTGCCAGACATGTGATTCGGATGACCTTGGGTCTCAAGGTTCATGGACGACTTCCTGAAAGTCCCATTTCTTTCCCAGACTCCCCCTCTTCCCGTTTCTATGGCAAGTGGAGCAGCGACAGAAGTTAGCAAGCATCTTAGCAATTCAACCTTGACAGGGAGGAAGGAAGGAAGGGAAGGAGAGAGAGAGGAGAGAGAGAGAGAGAGAGAGAGAGAGAGAGAGAGAGAGAGAGAGAGAGAGAGAGAGAGAGAGAGAGAGAGAGAGAGAGAGAGAGAGAGAGAGAGAAATCTTGGGATTTCCAGACCTCTTCATCCCCAGGACTAGCCTGGACTGGCCTGGCATAGTTTCTGAGATCAGCCCAGTGAGCCAGGCATTTTTACCCTGCTGACAGGTAGCATTTCCTCTCTAGCTAATCCGAAAAGCAATCCTTGAAGAGAGAAAATAGTCCTGCCAGGTTTGTCAGAACCTGTTTGATCTTCCACTTGGTGCAGAGTTTGTCTCCCAGTTGATGTCCGGGTAATTAACGTCCCCCATGACTAATTTTGGTGTGCTTTCTACATGCCTTAGTTAACTGACTAGTAAAAAGTTCACCTATTTCCTCTCTTTGGTTGGGTGGCCTATAGTATAAACCTATTGAAAATGCATTTCCCCCCCATTTTATATTGACCCAAAGGCATTCAAGACAGTTTTCATCACTGTTGTGCTCCATTTCTGTAGAGGTGTAGTTATTTCTTATACGGAGAGCAACTCCACCTCCTCTTTTATTTGGTCTGTTTCTTTTAAATCATTTAAATCCCTTTACTGTGGGTTCCATTCATGGGTTTCGTTCCACCAAGTTTCCATAAGATCATATATCATATCTGCCCTCATTTACCTGAATTTCTAATTCACCCTGTTTATTGCTCTTGTTCTGTGCATGAGTGTTGTCTGAATGTGGCCACATCTTCACCCTCCCTCCCCCACATTGCTGAGAGATGAGAGGAGTTGTAGTCCTAGCCCTCCCCAAAGGAACTCGCCAAAGTTTACCCCTTACTAGACATGGCAGCTGGGGTGGGGGAAGCAGGATGGACTGGAGGAGAGCTGTTCATAGGTAGAACATGGAAGAAGGTGGAAGGGACCTTGGAGATCATCTAGTCCAACCCCCCTGCTCGAGCAGGGGAGACCTTATACCAGTGATGGCGAAGGAAGGAAGGAGTTCCAGGGTTTTCCTACAATGTTTATTCTTTTATGGCAAAGCAAGGGAAGGGAAGGGATTCTTAGGAAGAGTAATGCAGATGAAACTGCTGTGGATTCAAAGCAGGGAGAAATGGGGGTGGGTGGGTTTGGAGTGACAGGCAGGCCTGGAGTCCCTGGGGTCAGTCTAGATGGCCTCCACCCCTCCCTCCCAAGAAAGGGAGGCCTTCAAAGGAAGCTGGGAGGGGGGTCTCAGCAGGAGAAGCTCCAGGCTGCCTTTCTCCTCCCTCCCCCCCAATCTACAATCTTGAGCTTCCATTTTTCAGAGGTTGCGGAAAAAAGCCAGAAATTCTTCAGCCACTGAAAAAAAAAACCTTCCTTTCCCATCAGGAATCAGGAAGGATTAATTCATGAGTGCTGTAGAAAAAAAGAGATGGAAAGAAAATTAGAATGTAAAGGGAAACCTTCAGTGTAAATACCTTATTATTCCTCTCTTTCAGCCCCCCCCCCAGACAGGCCCACATTGTAGAGGGGGGGTTGATAGGCAGGGGCAGAATGAGGGAGAACCACTCCCCCCTCTTTCAGGGAGGAAAAGGATGCAAAGAACCAGCGATTCATCTTCTGGGCTGATGATTTTTCCCCAACTGAATTAATTGGGGGGAGGTTAATCAAGAGAGGAGGCCTCCCCCCCAAAACATTTCATATTAACAAAGAAGATGGGGCCAGGATGGGGGGTGGCAGCAAAGCTGGGTGTCACTTTGCCAGAAATTGTGTGAAATGTCACAAGGAGACTTCCCTTCCCTTTTGCAATTTCCCAAACTTGTAAACACCCTGGGCAATTTTAATGTTTATGGTGTGTGTTTTTGTTTTTGATTGCAATGCATTTGCAGGTCTCTGTAGTTAAAAGTTGCCCAAAATTTGAAAGATTTGTTGTATCCACAGCAAGGAGGTTTTGTTCAGGCACATTTTATTTAAAAAAAGGAACAATTAAGGAATGTTAAAGAAACATCTATAATCTGAGGAAAAACTCACCTGCAGGAGGCTGGATGGGAATTGCTGGAAGGAGAAAAAGACCCAATCAGAAACCCTTTCATGGGCTGGAGGACTTAGGGAGTTCCCCTGCCCATGGATAGCCCATAATAGGTTGCAGGATGCTCACTTATACAGTAGACCCTCAAAGAACAGAATTTCCAAGCAAATCTCCAAGGGGGCCTCCTTGCCATCTGCTAAGCTTTGCTGAGAGGCCTCCCCGGGATGGTCCCCTCCCCACAATCTCTCATCAGCCCCCCAGACTCACCTTTCTTGCTCTTCAGGTAAAGGGAGAGCCCCATGGCAAAGAAGATCACCCCGATCACGGCTGCCACGATCCCCGTCCAGAGTTTGCTCTTGGCCGAGTTGGAGGATCGGGGCTCTGGGGAAGGAGAAGGAGCCTCCCCTGAGCAGGAGGATCAGGGCCAGCTTCCCACCCAGGAGGGTCCATCCAAGCTCCCCCCACAGCGAGGTCTATCCCCCCTCTCAGGGCAGGATGGGGTCCCCAGACCAGGAGGGGAGGGAGGGGGGCTCACCCCACTGGACGGTGATGGGGGCCTCCAGGCTGGCATGCTCCACCTGGCAGGCGTAGACGTCCCCCCGCTGGGGCTGGGTCTCAGCATCACCTGGAGCTGGTAGGTCCAGTCTCCGTTCTGGAGCTCCTCCCCGAAGGCCACGCCCTCCTCCTCCAGCCGCCCGTTCTTCAGCCACCGGATCTTGATCTCCACGGGGTAGAAGCCCCTCGCGATGCAGAGAAGGATGGTGTTAGGGGAATCGGGGTCCAGCTGGGTGGGGAGTGGAGATGGAGACGGTGGCTTGGCTGGAGGGGAGGAGGGGGAGGAGGGACACGGGGGGGGAGAGACACAACAGGTAAATATTTCTATAGCAATAAAAACTGGAATTCCCAATCAAGATAAAATTATAGTTAAAAGATGGGGAGGAGGGAACAGGATGCATGGTGGGGGAGGGGAGATGGCCTCTTCAGTCAATAACCCCCCATGTGATTCTACCCCAGGGGGCTCCAGCTCAACTGGAGAATCTGAGTTTGTCTTTTGGGGTGTTGGTTGTTCTTTCCCTCCAGTTTAGTGTCATTGGCAAATTTCACGAATTTCCCTTTCAATTCCGTCCTCTGAGTCATTGCTGAAGATATTGGAGGGGCCTCAGACGGAGATAAAAATATACCTACGTCCTGGGCAAGGGAGAGACCTTGCTGGATTCTCTCCCCCCCTCCCCCTTCAAAAAAAATCTAATATTTGGATGGATTTTCTGGAGGGAACTTTTCCTGGGCAGGAAAAACTTTGGACCTTGGGAAGAAAAGGAAGATTATGTGACTGATGGGAGGGAGAGGGATGTAGTTTTTTCCCTTTGGATGTTTAGTTGTCATCATGTCAAGCTTTAAAACAGTCTTATTTTGGTGCAGCCCTTGTTATCTTGTCACTGCAAGAGACGCAGGTGGGAGGGGGGATCGATCCGAGGTGTTTGGACCAGTTTAATATGGCAAGGAAGGTCCTGCTGGATTGTTCCTAGCAGAGGAATTCTCTCATAACAATTGTCTGGGGCTTAGCTGTCTCTCTCTCTGTCTGTCTGTCTGTCTCTCTCTGTGTGTGTGTGTGTGTGTGTGTGTTTGTGTGTGTGTGACTTGCTTTCTCAGGGGAGCGGAGCTCCAATACTTTTAATCTGTCCTTCTGGCCCCAAAAGGCCAGAGCTGGTTTCCAACTCCTTCCGTGCTGGGATTCTCTGCCAAGGAAGTTCTGCATTCGGGAGGGAAGGTCTCCAGTCTGCTTCCTTCTCTGGACACATTGTTGTATAATCCCACCTTTTAAACTGTGATTTACATTTTAACCTTATCTTTATTCAACGTTTACGTTCTATCCTACACCCCCCAGAGCCCCTCTTTGGGGAGGGAGGGGGCGGTTTAGAAGGATCCACCAATAGGGACAGATAGAAATGAATAAATTGCCTGGATCTGAGAGGAGAGAATGTTATATAAGGAGGGAATCTTTCTCCGAGAGAATCCTAATAAGTGAAAGGAAGGGGGGGGGGTCCTGGGATCAACTCCGAATGCCCCCTCCCCCACGCACCTCTCCGGCCCACCATCTGACCGGTCTTGGCTGTCTCATAGTTGTGCCGGCAGATGGAATCCACTTCGGCCCTCTTGATCTGCATGAAGACCTTATCGTTGTTCCACTTGTCCACATCGGGCTGCCCCAACGGAGTGACGGCCACGAATTTCCCGAGGTCGCTGTCGAAGTAGTCGATCTCCTGCCGGTCGTAGAAGTCCCGGTCCAGGAGTCGCACCCGCTGCGTCCCGTTGAAGAAATGGCACTCGGACTTCACTTGGGCCAGGAAATGGCTGCAGGGAGGAGGAGAGGAGGGCCGTCAGGAGGGACTCTAGGGCCCATCGTTCCCAGCCGCTAGCAAAGGAGGGACCATAAGCCAAGCGGGAGGCGGGGGAGGCCTTCCGTGAGAGGCTGGCAGAAGACGCCCCCTGGAGGAGAGAGGGGGAACTCTCTCAGTGCCAGGGGGAGGACTTGCTGGGGGGGGTCTGGAGGGGGGGAGGAACTTCCTGCTGGACTCCTCCATCCTCCCCGGGTGGAAAAAGGCAGGCAGAAGCTCAACTGGTCTAGCAGATCTACTCTCTGCAGGGAGCGTTGGATCTAAAGGGGAGGAATTGGGGGGGGGCTGAAACTTTTTGGGGTGGAGGGAAAGTAATATCCATACCTCCAGTCTCTCTCTTCTTTTTGGGGGGCAGGGAATATGGAAAGGGGGCAGAATGAGTGACACTCCTGAGGGGTCCCAGCCCTTCAACTGCCCACCTTCCCTGGGTCCCCCCCAACTTATCTTTTACACCCCCCAATCTTCAGTCCAACTCCCTGCCTTGGATGATTTTCGAGATTCAGACTTGTGTCCTATCCCACTCCCCAAAAGCCCCCTGCAGCCCCCCCAAGAGCATCTCAAAGGGAGGGTCTCCAGCCCCCCTC
Organism: Crotalus helleri; assembly: GCA_024509115.1. Taxonomy (NCBI): domain Eukaryota; kingdom Metazoa; phylum Chordata; class Lepidosauria; order Squamata; family Viperidae; genus Crotalus; species Crotalus helleri. Next base: position 215,904 of record JAKSXO010000185.1, on the reverse strand, counting down.
ACGATAGGGATTGTTTTGGGGAGCCATAGGGAGGCAATTCAGAGCCACCCAAATCCTCCTCTCTCACTTCCCCCTCCCTCCAGGTGCCGATAGATCAATGGGGATTATGGGTGGGGGTTTCTTGGCCTCCTCCCCAAATTCAGAGCCTCCCCCGGAAGGATCGAAGCTCAACTCCGGCCTGACTTGAAAGCCTCACATTTGAGATTTGGAAGAAAAGTGAAGTCTTCGAAGAAGCAAAATACTTTGGCCAAAATGCAGCTTTTTGCTTGTGTGGATTCAGGTCTGAAAATGCCTCAGTTTCCCGCTTTCGCTTTCCCTCCCCTTCCTCTTTCCATGCAGCCGACTCCGACCCAGCCACTGGGGGGCGAAAGAGGGGCCCGGCTGCGACACCCCACCTCGGCTACAATCGGGAAAGAGGGGGTCCCTCTCTGTCCTCTGGGGGGAGGGGGGAGAGAAGGGGGAGGAGACCACGCAGAGATCGAGGCTGTTGCCGGCTCTCGTCACTCTTACCCTCGACCCGTTTCCCAAAGTCATGTCTGGAGACCCAGCAGCTTTCTTCCCCCCTCCCCCACGAGCATCTGGCTGCTTCCCAACCATATCCTCCCCCAGCCCCTCTCCTCCCCCTTCTGAGCCCCCTCCTTACCGGGGGTCTCCTTCCCCCTTCGCTTCCGGGGATCCGGGCCAGCGCCCCCGCCAGCAGCAACAGCGTCAGGGGAGCCCAGCGGAGCCCATGGACGCCGCCCCACAAGCGCCCCCAGAGAGACCAGAGACAGAGACGCGGAGGCTCCCAGCCCCAGAGGCGGAATCGATGGGTCTGGCTTGGGGGGGGGGGGGGGAGAGGCGTTTTCCTCGAACTTCGGAACTGGGAGGGCCCAGAGGAAGCAGGAGGACCAATCGGAAGTCTCCCTTCTGCAGCGTCATCGGTCTCCGGGCAGGGTCTCCTTTGATTGCACCCGATAGAGGAGATAGTTCAGCGCAGAGGGAGAAGCGGAGGGGGGGGATTTTATGGGGGGAGGAATCAGCCCTGGGACCCCCTCCCCAGAATCGACCCTCTTGAGGTTGGCTCTGTTCACTCTGGGTGGGAGTGGAGGGGATATTTTGCCCGAAGAAGAACAAAAATCCATATCCAAGGACGGGATGTATAAGAGGATCCGCGCAGGTTTTCTCCCTTGTGAAAGATCTCAGTGCTATTTTAAGAAGGATGGGTGGATGGGTGGACAGCATATTAAACCAAAGAATAAATTTATAATTTATAAAATAACCCGGGAAGTTAATAGAAATTATGTGGACTTCAATAATTCTATATACCCTCAAGTATAGGATTACAGCCTTAAGCATTAAAGTCTGAAAACCTTCCCCCCCTCCAAACTATCCAAAAAACCAGACATTCTCTTTTTTTTATGTTTCACTACATCCGTGGAAACCATTTTTTCTACGACATTCGGGTTGTGGTCAGCTCCGCAAAGGCGGGTCAGGCCGATCCTCAATTCCCGATTCTGCTTAAAGGAGCTTTGGGGGTCCAGAGGGGGCCTGAATCCTTCCAAAGGAATGGGAGGGGACTGGAAGGGTCAGACTCCCCCTGGCCCAGCACCAGCCTCAGCAGGCCAGAGCCGGGTCCACCCCCCCCCCCGCAGCTGAAGGAGGCTGTACCACAGTTGTGTATATACAGCCAGTCACACAAAGTGGGTCTCAGATCCAGGCAGCGTCTGGGGGGGGGCCTCCATCGCTCGCCTGATCAAAGCAGAACGCCTGGACTCTTTTCATGTTTCCCCAGGAAGATTTTGATTTTCTCTGAGTTCCTCCTGCCACCCCCCCCCCAGCCTCAACACTCCCCCCCCCACACAGAGGAACTTTGTTTGTTTCTGCAACCCCCGACAGCTGAAGGAGTTTCGCTCCCCCCCCAGCCTGAAGCGCTGGGCTCCTCCGAAGCGGAACCGAGGAACTGGCCTCGATCCAGCAGGCAACAAGCCCGGATTCTTCCCCAGGGCAGCTCCGGGACTGTCCTGCTCTGCCCCACGGCTGAATCTCCAGCTGGGGCAGCCCCCCGAAGATCCTCTGCCCTCCCGACCCCCGAGGAGACCCCGGACAGTCCAGGGAACAAACCGAGGGAGGGTTGGAGAAACGTCACTGGAGGCCGAAAGGTCCCAAAGGCTCCGATTCTCGATTCTCCTCCTTCACACGTTACGGGGAGACTCGGCTCTGGGGGGTGGTGGAAGAGGTTGAAGGGGCTCTGATGCCGGGGAAAGGTGGAAGGAAAGAGAGGCAAAAGATGAGAAGCAGGGAGGGGGAGGGGCTCAGTTGGAGTGGGGGGGAGGGGGATGCTGAGGAGGACCTGGAGGAGGGGGGGGTCACAGGTCTCCCCAGAGAAAGTCTATCCATGGAGGGGGGGGTTAAACGTTGACATCAACTTGATGGCACCTAACCATCATTAGCCTGTCTGGTTATAGGAGATCTCTAGTCTGGGGATGGTGAGGACTTAACAATATTTCATGCCTGTTCAGAGTTACAAGGGCACTGAAAAACTGACTCTTCACCTAATATTTCTTCTTTAAATTTTTGTTATTTTTTATTCTTTTTAATAATTTCATGTATATACCTGTGTTTAGCTTTGAGTATCCAAACCAATCACTTGTTGTGAGATGGGTGGTTGTATAAATTTGACAGCTAGATGATATAGATAGTAAGAGGGGGGATAGATAGATAGATAGAGACGATAGATAGATGATAGAGAGAGAGAGATGATAGAGATAGATGAGAGATGGATGGATAGATAGATAGATAGATAGATAGATAGATAGATAGATAGAGGTAGGTAAGTAAGTAGGTAGGTAGGTAGGTAGGTAGGTAGGTAGGTATAGAGAGATAGAGAAATGGAGATAGATAGAGAGATCGAGAGATAAAGAAGATATAGGGAGAGATGATAGATAGATTGTTGTTGTTAATTGCGAAGTCGTGTCCGACCCATCGCGACCCCATGGACAACATTCCTCCAGGTCTTCCTGTCCTCTACCATCTTCTGGAGTCCATTTAAATTCACACCTACTGCTTCAGTGACTCCATCCAGCCATCTCATTCTCTGTCGTCCCCTTCTTCTATTGCCCTCAATCTTTCCCAGCATTAGGCCCTTCTCCAGTGAATCCTTCCTTCTCATTAGGTGGCCAAAGTACTTGAGTTTCAACTTCAGGATCTGGCCTTCTAAAGAGCAGTCGGGGTTGATCTCTTCTAGGACTGACCGGTTTGAACGCCTTGCAGTCCAAGGGACTCGCAGGAGTCTTCTCCAGCACCAGAGTTCAAAGGCCTCAATTCTTTGCGCTCAGCCTTTCTTATGGTCCAACTTTCACAGCCATACATTGCAACTGGGAAAACCATGGCCTGGACTATACGCACTTTTGTTGGCAGGGTGATGTCTCTGCTTTTTAGAATGCTGTCTAGATTTGCCATAGCTTTCCTCCCCAGGAGCAAGCGTCTTTTAATTTCTTGGCTGCAGTCCCCATCTGAGGTGATCTTGGAGCCCAGAAAAATAAAATCTGTCACTACCTCCATTTCTTCCCCATCTATTTGCCAGGAATTGAGAGGGCCGGATGCCATGATTTTGGTTTTCTTAATGTTGAGTTTCAAGCCAACCTTTGCACTCTCCTTCTTCACCCGCATCAAGAGGCTCTTTAGTTCCTCTTCACTTTCTGCCATTAGAGTGGTATCATCTGCATATCTTAGGTTGTTGATATTTCTCCCAGCAATCTTAATTCCAACTTTTGATTCATCTAGGCCTGCCTTTCTCATGATGTGCTCTGCATATAAGTTAAATAGGCAGGGCGACAGTATAAAGCCTTGCCGGACTCCTTTTCCAATTTTGAACCAATCAGTGGTTCCGTGTTCGGTTCTCACTGTTGCTTCTTGACCCGCATATACGTTTCTCAAGAGACAAATGAGATGGTCTGGTACTCCCATCTCTTTAAGAACTTGCCACAATTTGTTGTGATCCACACAATCAAAGGCTTTTGCATAGTCAATGAAGCAGAAGTAGATGTTTTTCTGGAACTCCCTAGCTTTCTCCATGATCCAGCGTATGTTGGCAATTTGATCTCTAGTTCCTCTGCCTCTTCGAAATCCTGCCTGTACTTCTGGTAGTTCTCGATCCACATACTGCTGGAGTCTAGCTTGTAGGATTTTAAGCATAACTTTACTAGCATGTGAAATGAGTGCAATGGTGCGATAGTTTGAACATTCTTTGGCATTGCCTTTCTTTGGAATTGGAATGTAAACTGACCTTTTCCAATCCTGTGGCCACTGTTGAGTTTTCCAAATTTGCTGGCAAATTGAGTGTAGCACTTTTACTGCATCTTCTTTTAAGATTTTGAATAGCTCAGCTGGAATACTGTCACCTCCACTAGCTTTGTTGTTGCTCAGATTTTCTAAGGCCCATTTCACTTCACATTCTAGGATGTCTGGTTCGAGGTCAATGACCATCTCATTGTGGTTATCTGGGATGTTAAGCTCATTCTTGTATAGTTCTTCTGTGTAGTTTTGCCATCTCTTCTTAATCTCTTCTGCCTCTGTTAGGTCTCTGCCAGCGTCATATCTTTTTTCCTTTTAGTACTGTCCATGGGGTTTTCATGGCAAAGATACTGGAGTGGTTTGCCATTTCCTTCTCCAGTGGATCACATTTTGTCAGAACTCTCTGCTATAACCTGTCCGTCTTGGGTGGCCCTGCATGGCATAGCTTATAGCTTCATTGAGTTACGCAAGCCCCTTTGCCACGACAAGGCAGTAATCCATAAAGGGGGATAGATAGATAGATAGGTAGATATAAAATAGATATAATGATAGAGAGATAGAGAAGAGAGATTATAGAAATGATAGAGATAAGAGGGAGAGAGAGAGAGACAGAGGGAAGGAAGGCAAGAAAGATGGAGGGAAGGAGAGAGAGTAATGATAGCTATAGATGGATGGATAGATAGATAGATAGATAGATAGATAGATAGATAGATATAGGTAGGTAAGTAAGTAGGTAGGTAGGTAGGTAGGTAGGTAGGTAGGTAGGTATAGAGAGATAGAGAAATGGAGATAGATAGAGAGATCGAGAGATAAAGAAGATATAGGGAGAGATGATAGATATAAAATAGATATGATAGAGAGATAGAGATTATAGAAATGATAGAGATAAGAGGGAGAGAGAGAGACAGAGGGAAGGAAGGCAAGAAAAAGGGAGGGAAGGAGAGAGACAAATAGTGATAGATAGATAGATAGATAGATAGATAGATAGATAGATAGATAGATAGATAGATAGAGGGAGAGTGTCATCTGTCCAGCTAGTGAATTCAACACTGAAGAAACTCTACCGTCCTGAGGTGCCATAAGAGATAACCTTTATTGAATACACATCCTGACACTGAAGAAGTAAAATCAACTCTAGTTAGTTAACTCTGGTTAGTTAATCCTAGCTTTTCATAACCCCGCCCACCCTGTGTTCACGTTGCCTAATCACATTCTTTCTGTTTGTTATGGGAACGGTCCACTTCTCTGCCAGACATCTGATTCGGATGACCTTGGGTCTCAAGGTTCATGGACGACTTCCTGAAAGTCCCATTTCTTTCCCAGACTCCCCCTCTCCCCTGTTTCTATGGCAAGTGGAGCAGCGACAGAAGTTAGCAAGCATCTTAGCAATTCAACCTTGACAGGGAGGAAGGAAGGAAGGGAAGGAGAGAGAGAGAGAGAAAGAGAGAGAGAGAGAGAGAGAGAGAGAGAGAGAGAGAGAGAGAGAGAGAGAGAGAGAGAGAGAGAGAGAGAGAGAGAGAGAGAGAGAGAGAGAGAGAGAGAGAAATCTTGGGATTTCCAGACCGCTTCATCCCAGGACTAGCCTGGACTGGCCTTGCAGAGTTTCTGAGATCAGCCCAAGTGAGTGAGGCATTTTCACCTGACAGGTAGCATTTCCTCTCTAATTAATCCAAAAAGCAATCCTTGAAGAAAGAAAATAGTCTGCTAGGTTTGTCAGAAACCTATTTGATCTTCCACTTGGTGCAGAGTTTGCCTCCCAATTGATGTCCGGGTAATTAAAGTCCCCCATGACTAATTTGGTATGCTTTCTACATGCTTTAGTTAACTGACTAGTAAAAAGTTCACCTATTTCCTCTCTTTGGTTGGGTGGCCTATAGTATAAACCTATTGAAAATGCAATTTCCCCCCATTTTATATTGACCCAAAGGCATTCAAGACAGTTTTCATCAATGTTGTGCTCCATTTCTGTAGAGGTGTAGTTATTTCTTATACGGAGAGCAACTCCACCTCCTCTTTTATTTGGTCTGTTTCTTTTAAATCATTTAAATCCCTTTACTGTGGGTTCCATTCATGGGTTTCGTTCCACCAAGTTTCCGTAAGATCATATATCATATCTGCCCTCATTTACCTGAATTTCTAATTCACCCTGTTTATTGCTCTTGTTCTGTGCATGAGTGTTGTCTGAATGTGGCCACATCTTCACCCTCCCTCCCCCACATTGCTGAGAGATGAGAGGAGTTGTAGTCCTAGCCCTCCCCAAAGGAACTCGCCAAAGTTTACCCCTTACTAGACATGGCAGCTTGGGGTGGGGGAAGCAGGATGGACTGGAGGAGAGCTGTTCATAGGTAGAACATGGAAGAAGGTGGAAGGGACCTTGGAGATCATCTAGTCCAACCCCCCTGCTCGAGCAGGGGAGACCTTATACCAGTGATGGCGAAGGAAGGAAGGAGTTCCAGGGTTTTCCTACAATGTTTATTCTTTTATGGCAAAGCAAGGGAAGGGAAGGGATTCGTAGGAAGAGTAATGCAGATGAAACTGCTGTGGATTCAAAGCAGGGAGAAATGGGGGTGGGTGGGTTTGGAGTGACAGGCAGGCCTGGAGTCCCTGGGGTCAGTCTAGATGGCCTCCACCCCTCCCTCCCAAGAAAGGGAGGCCTTCAAAGGAAGCTGGGAGGGGGGTCTCAGCAGGAGAAGCTCCAGGCTGCCTTTCTCCTCCTCCCCCCAATCTACAATCTTGAGCTTCCATTTTTCAGAGGTTGCGGAAAAAGCCAGAAATTCTTCAGCCACTGAAAAAAAAAAACCTTCCTTTCCCATCAGGAATCAGGAAGGATTAATTCATGAGTGCTGTAGAAAAAAAGAGATGGGAAAGAAAATTAGAATGTAAAGGGAAACCTTCAGTGTAAATACCTTATTATTCCTCTCTTACAGCCCCCCCCCTGCCCCAGACAGGCCCACATTGTAGAGGGGGGGTTGATAGGCAGGGGCAGAATGAGGGAGAAAAGGATGCAAATAACCAGCAATTCATCTTCTGGGGCTGATGCAATTTTCCCCAACTGAATTAATTGGGGGTTTAATCAAGAGAGGAGGCCTCCCCCCCAGATGTTTCATATTAACAAAGAAGATGGGGCCAGGATGGAACATGGCAGCAAAGCCGGGTGTCACTTTGCCAGGAATTGTGTGAAATGTCACAAGGAGACTTCCCTTTTGCAATATCCCAAACTTGGAAGCACCCTGGGCCAGATTTTAATGTTTATGTGTGTGTTTTTGTTTTTGATTGCAATGCATTTGCAAGTCTCTGTAGTTAAAAGCTGCCCAAAATTTGAAAGATTTGTTGTATCCACAGCAAGGAGGTTTTGTTCAGGCACATTTTATTTAAAAAAAGGAACAATTAACGAATGTTAAGGAAACATCTATAACCTGAGGACAAACTCACCTGCAGGAGGCTGGATAGGAATTGCTGGAAGGAGAAAAAGACCCAATCAGAACCTTTCATGGGCTGGAGGACTTAGGGAGTTCCCCTGCCCATGGATAGCCCATAATAGGTTGCAGGATGCTCACTTATACAGTAGACCCTCAAAGAACAGAATTTCCCAAGCAAATTTCCAGGGGGGGCCTCCTTGCCATCTGCTAAGCTTGCTGAGAGGCCTCCCCTGGATGGTCCCCTCCCCACAATCTCTTATCCAGCCCCCAGACTTACCTTTCTTGCTCTTCAGGTAGAGGGAGAGCCCCATGGCAAAGAAGATCACCCTGATCACGGCTGCCACGATCCCCGTCCAGAGTTTGCTCTTGGCCGAGTTGGAGGATCGGGGCTCTGGGGAAGGAGAAGGAGCCCCCCCTGAGCAGGAGGATCAGGGCCAGCTTCCCCCACCCAAGAGGGTCCATCCCAGCTTCCCCCACAGGGAGGGTCTCTCCCCCCTTCTCAGGGCAGGAGGGGGTCCCCAGAGGGGGAGGGAAGGGAGGGGAGGGGCTCACCCCACTGGACGATGATCGGGGCCTCCAGGCTGGCATGCTCCACATGGCAGGTGTAGACGTCCCCTCGCTGGGGCTGGGTCTCCAGCATCACCTGGAGCTGGTAGGTCCAGTCTCCGTTCTGGAGCTCCTCCCCGAAGGCCACGCCCTCCTCCTCCGGCCGCCCGTTCTTCAGCCACCGGACCTCGATCTCCACGGGGTAGAAGCCCCTCATGATGCAGAGGAGGATGGTGTTAGGGGAAGCGGGGTCCAGCTTGGTGGGGGAGATGGAGACGGTGGGCTTGGCTGGAGGGGAGGAGGGGGAGGAGGGACACGGGGTGGAGACACAACAGGTAAAGATTTCTATAGCAATAAAACTGGAATTCCCAATCAAGATAAAATTAAAAGATGGGGAGGAGGGAACAGGATGCATGGCGGGGGAGGGGAGATGGCCTCTTCAGTCAATAACCCCCCCCCCTGTGTGATTCTACCCCAGGGGGGCTCCAGCTCAACTGGAGAATCTGAGTTTGTTTTCTGGGGTGTTGGTTGTTCGTTCCCTCCAGTTTAGTGTCATTGGCAAATTTCATGAATTTCCCTTTCAATTCCCTCCTCTGAGTCATTGATGAAGATATTGGAGGGGCCTCAGACGGAGATAAAATATACCTACGTCCTGGGCAAGGGAGAGACCTTGCTGGATTCTCTCCCCCCCCTTCAAAAAAATATAATATTTGGATGGATTTTCTGGAGGGAACTTTTTCTGGGCAGGAAAAACTTTGGACCTTGGGAAGAAAAGGAAGATTATGTGACTGATGGGAGGGAGAGGGATGTAGTTTTTTCCCTTTGGATGTTTAGTTGTCATCATGTCAAGCTTTAAACAGTCTTATTTTGGTGCAGCCCTTGTTATCTTGTCACTTGCAAGAGTGGCAGGTGGGAGGGGGGATCAATCCGAGGTGTTTGGACCAGTTTAGTCTGGCAAGGAAGGTCCTGCTGGATTGTTCCTAGCACAGAATTTCTCTCATAACAATTGTCTGGGGCTTAACTGTCTGTCTGTCTATCTGTCTGTCTGTCTGTCTGTCTCTCTCTCTCTCTGTGTGTGTTTGTGTTTGTGTGTGTGTGACTTGCTCTCTCAGGGGGAGACTTTTAATCTGTCCTTCTGGCCCCAAAAGGCCAGAGCTGGTTTCCAACTCCTTCCGTGCTGGGATTCTCTGCCCAAGGAAGTTCTGCATTCGGGAAGTGAAGGTCTCCCGTCTGCTTCCTTCCCTGGGATCTTCAGCCGGAAGCAGGACACCTTGTTGTGTAATTCCACCTTTTTTTAAACTGTGATTTAAATTTTAGCCTTATGTTTATTCAAGGGTTACGTTCTATCCTACACCCCCCAGAGCCCCTCTTTGGGGGAGGGAGGGGGGCGATTTAGAAGGATCCATCAATAGCGATAGATAGAAATGAATAAATTGCCTGGATCTGAGAGGAGAGAATGTATATAAGGAGGGAATCTTACCCTGGGAGAAACCTGATAAATGAAAGGAAGGGGGAGGGGCGTCCCGGGATGCCATCCCGAATGCCCACTCCCCCACTCACCTCTCCGGCCGACCACAGAATTGCCCTGGAAAACCTCGTAGTTGTGCCGGCAGAAGCGATTTACGGAATCCTTCTGGTACTGCATGAAGGCCTTATCGCTGTTCCACTTGTCCACAAAGGGCTGCCCCAACGGAGTGACGGCCACGAATTTCCCGAGGTCACTGTCGAAGTAGTCGATCGCCTGCTGGTCGTAGATGTACCAGTCCAGGTGTCGTACCTGCTGCGTCCCGTTGAGGAAGCGGCATTCCGCCTTCCACTGGAGCAAGAAATGGGCTGCAGGGAGGAGGAGGGCCGTCAGGAGGGACTCCAGGGCCCATCGTCCCCAGCCAATACCAAAGGAGGGACTGGCGGAAGGCGCCCCCTTGAGGGGAGAGGGGGAACTCTCTCAGTGCCAGCGGGAGGACTTGCTGGGGGGGGGTCTGGGGGGAGAGGAAAGAAAGAGGGGGAGGGGAGGAACTTCCTGCTGGATTCCTCCATCCTCCCCGGGTGGAAAAAGGCAGGCAGAAGCTCAACTGGTCTAGCAGATCTACTCTCTGCAGGGAGCGTAGGATCTAAAGGGCGAGGAATTGGGGGGGGGGGGCGAAACGTTTTGGGGTGGATGGAAAGTAATATCCATACCCCCCAGTCTCTCTCTTCTTTGGGGGGGGCGGGGAATATGGGAAAGGGGGCAGAATGAGTGACACTCCTGAGGGGTCCCAGCCCTTCAACCTCCCACCTTCCCTGGGTCCCCCCCAACTTATCTTTTACCCCCCCAAATCTTCAGCCCAACTCCCTGCCTTGGGATGATTTTCGAGATTCAGACTTGTTTCCTCTCCCCCTCCCCAAAAGCCCCCTGCAGCCCCCCCAAGAGCATCTCAAAGGGAGGGTCTCCAGCCCCCCTCACGATAGGGATTGTTTTGGGGAGCCATTCAGAGCCCCCCCCAAATGCTCCTCTCTCGCTTCCCCCCTCCCTCCAGGCCCCGATAGAACAACGGGGGATTATGTGGTGGGGATTTCTTGGCCTCCTCCCCAAATTCAGAGCCTCCCCCGGAAGGGACCGAAGCTCAACTCCGGCCTGACTTTGAAAGCCTCACATTTGAGATTTGGGAAGAAAAGTTGAAGTCTTTGAAGAAGCAAAAATACTTTGGCCAAAATGCAGCTTTTTCCTTGTGTGGATTCAGGTCTGAAAATGCCTCAGTTTCCCTCTTTCGCTTTCGCTTTCCGTCCCCTTCCTCTTTCCATGCAGCCGCTCCGACTCCCACCCAGCCACTGGGGGGCGGGCGAAAGAGGGGCCCGGTTGCGACACCCCACCTCGGCTACAATCGGGAAAGAGGGATCCCTCTCTGTCCTCTGGGGGGAAAGGGGGGAGAGAAGGGGGTGGAGACCACGCAGAGATCGAGGCTGTTGCCGGCTCCCGTCACTCTTACCCTCGACCCGTTTCCCAAAGTCACGTCTGGAGACCCAGCAGCTTTCTTCCCCCCTCCCCCACGAGCATCTGGGGTGCTTCCCAACCATATCCTTCCCCCAGCCCCTCTCCTCCCCCTTCTGAGCCCCCTCCTTACCGGGGGTCTCCTTCCCCCCTTCGCTTCCGGGGATCCGGGCCAGCGCCCCCACCAGCAGCAGCAGCGTCAGGGGGAGCCCAGCGGAGCCCATGGACGCCGCCCCACAAGCGCCCCCAGAGAGAGGGGAGAGAGACCCAGATGCTCCCAACCCCACAGGCGGAATCGGTGGGTCTGAATGAGGTGGAGGGGGCGTTTTCCTCGAACTTTGGAACTGGGAGGGCCCAGAGGAAGCAGGAGGACCAATCGGAATTCTCCCTTGTGCAGCGTCATCGGTCTCCGGGCAGGGTCTCCTTTGATTGCACCCGATAGAGGAGATAGTTCGGCGCAGAGGGAGAAGCGGAGAAGCGGAGAAGGGGGGGGGATTTTATGGGGAGAGGAATCAGCCCTGGGACCCCCTCCCCAGAATCGACCCTCTTGAGGTTAGCTCCGTTCCTCTGGGTGGGAGTGGAGGGAATATTTTGCCCAAAGAAGAAGAAGAAATATCCATATCCATGGACGGGATGTATAAGAGGATCCGGGCAGGTTTTCTCCCTTGTGAAAGATCTCAGTGCTATTTTAAGAAGGATGGATGGGTGGAGGGATGGACAGCATATTAAACCAAACAATACATTTATAATTTATAAAATAACCCGGGAAGTTAATGGAAATTCTGTGGACTTCAATAATTCTATACCCTCAAGTATAGGATTACAGCCTTATCCATTAAAGTCTGAAAACTCCCCCCCCCTAAACTATCCAAAAAACCAGACATTCTCTTTTTTAATGTTTCACTACATCCATGGAAACCATTTTTTCTAGGACATTCGGGTTGTGGTCAATTCCTCAAAGGCTGGTCAGGCAGATCCTCAGTTCCCGGTTCTGCTCCAAAGGGCTTTGGGGGTCCAGAGGGGGCCTGAATCCTTCCCAGGGATGGGGGGGGCTGGAGGGGTCACACTCCCCCCTGACCCAGCACCAGCCTCGGCAGGCCAGAGCCGGGTCCACCCCCCCCCCGCAGCTGAAGGAGGTTGCACCACAGTTGTGTATACACAGCCAGTCGCACAAAGTGGGTCCCAGATCCAGGCAGCGTCTGTGGGGGGGGGGGGGGGCTCCTTCGCTCGCCTGATCAAAGCAGAACTCCTGGGCTCTTTTCATGTTTCCCCAGCAAGATTTTGATTTTCTCTGAGTTCCTCCTGCCCCCCCAGCCCTCCACACACCCCCACACAAACACACAGAGGAACTTTGTTTGTTCTGCAACCCCCGACAGCTGAAAGAGTGCTGGAGTTTCGCTCCCCCACCTCCCAGCCTGAAGCGCTGGGCTCCCCCGAAGCGGAACCGAGGAACTGGCCTTGATCCAGCAGGCAACAAGCTCGGATTCTTCCCCAGGGCAGCTCCGGGACTGTCCTGCTCTGCCCCACGGCTGAATCTCCAGCTGGGGCAGCCCCTCCGAAGATCCTCTGCCCTCCCCCCTTGAAGCAGTGGAGGGGCCCCTCCCTACCCCCGAGGAGACCCCGGACAGCCCAGGGAACAAACCGAGGGAGGGTTGGAGAAACGTCACTGGAGGCCGAAAGGTCCCAAAGGCTCCGATTCTCGATTCTCCTCCTTCACACGTTACGGGGAGACTCGGCTCTCGGGGGGGGGGGGGGAGAGGTTGAAGGGGCTTTGATGCCGGGAAAGGTGGAAGGAAAGAGAGGAAAAGGATGAGAAGCAGGGAGGGGGAGGGGCTCAGTTGGAGTGGGGGGAGGGAGATGCTGAGGGAGGACCTGGAGGAGGGGGGTGGTCACAGGTCTCCCCAGAGTCACGTCTGGAGACCCAGCAGCTTTCTTCCCCCCTCCCCCACGAGCATCTGGGCTGCTTCCCAACCATATCCTTCCCCCAGCCCCTCTCCTCCCCCTATGAGCCCCCTCCTTACCGGGGGTCTCCTTCCCCCCTTCGCTTCCGGGGATCAGGGCCAGCGCTCCCACCAGCAGCAGCAGCACCAGGGGGAGCCCAGCGGAGCCCATGGACGCCGCCCCACAAGCGCCCCCAGAGAGACCAGAGACAGAGACGCGGTGGCTCCCAGCCCCAGAGGCGGAATCGGGGGGTCTGGATTAGGGGTGAGGGGCGTTTTCCTCGAACTTCGGACGTGGGAGGGCCCAGGAAAATGGAGTGACCAATGGGATGTCTCCCTTGTGCAGCGTCATCGGTCTCCGGGCAGAGCCTCCCTTGACTTCGCCCGATAGAGGAGATAGTTCGGAGCAGAGACAAGCGGAGAAAGTGGGAGGGGGATCCTTTCAGTCCTGGGGGGGGGGCTGTAACGTCGGGAGGGGGCTGTTTCATGCCAGCTCCGGAGGGGAGTGTGGATTTCCCTTTGTGCCCCCCCACCGCACGATTCTCAACCAGTCTTCCTTTCTCTGTGGGCCTGGAGGGGTGGACTAGATGCCCTTTTGGTTCCCACCGGGCCTGGAGGGAGCCCAGGCTGGAGCTGCCGAGACTCCGGAAGGGAAAAGTGGAGCCAGAGCTTGATGGATCCTTTTGAGCTTCCCCCCCCGCTCAGTATGGAAGGAGGAAGCCCCCAGCATTAGATGACAAGAGGGGAGGGGCAGCCCCACAGCCAGCCAGGACTTGGGAGGGTCACCTAGATAGACCAGTGGTTCTTAACCTTTTTGAACGAATCGCCCCCTTGAGCCAATGAGGAAGTTGTCATCGCCCCCCCCTCCCCCAACATAACCTCTCAATCACAACATAGGAAATGATTCTTCAATTTATGCAAACACTTTTTTTGTCTTCTTTAAAATTGTCATCAGGACATATCGATGCAAATAATTTATTTCCAGTCTTTTCCCCCATATCCTGGCCAATGGCGCGCCACTGTATGGGTAGAAGCTGCTGTGCAACGCGCATGAAGATAAGCGATGCGTCTTCACATATGTACGGCGTTGTGTACTGAAGCTAGCTGGAGGAACATTTGAAAACACAATTCAATCCACTAATAGCAAGTGATCGGATGTTTTTGTACGACAGATATGCAGCGATTCACTGTACGAAAAAGTCTCAAAAGTGTCCCCAAAACTTCTCGCTCCATCGCCCCCATATCGCCCCCTTTTTGTTCCTTCACCCCCACGTTGCCCCTTTTCGTTCCATCACCCCCCTGAAAAATGAAATCGCCCCCTGGGGGACAATATCGCCAGGTTAAGAACCACTGACCTAGACACCCAGATAACCTGACGCACCTAGACGCACGCATGCACGCACACACACGCACACACACACACTCTCTCTCTCCAATCCGAAGAAAACCCTCAGCTAAATCAGGAAGAGAGGAAGAGAATCTGCAAGATCCCTTGCTCAGAACGTCTGCAAGAATCGGCCCCTTCCGATTTCCCTCCCCTCAGCCCCAAATGTGACGGGATCTCCCTCTTTCTTTCTGGGGTTCAGGATCCCCCTTTTTTTCTGGCAATGCAGAAAAAAATTTTAACCTTCTTTTTAACACATTTTTTATTTATTTATGGGTTATAATTTACACCACCCAGAGCTCCTCTTTTTTTAAAAACAAGTCTTATTAATTTTTATTAATTTATTAATTTTTCAATTTTTACATCCAAGTAATTAGAAAGAAATGTAATGATTGGGTAATCAAAAATCCAATAGTAGAATCATTCATGTTGGAATTATTGATTATCTAGCCTGTTAGGCTGAGTCATCAGCTGCAGTAAGCCAAGGTATGAGGAAGTCAGAAGTAAAAAAGATTTTGTTGGTGCCGTGTGTAACAGCTGTATAGTAGCGTGTGCAAAACAAAGTTAGCACGTGTAATATGCTAATATGCTGTGTCATAACAAATGTGGTTGGTGTAAGGTGGTCACCAGGTGCCTAGAAACCCGCCTTCTGATAACACAATAAAAGGGATGCTTCGGCTTTGTTCGAGGCTCCCATCCCGAGGAAACCACGTGTTCGTGTCTGTTCTTCAACACCCATGGGAGACCGCTGGGCGTGAGAAAACCCACAAATGGTGACCCCGACGTGATTCAAGTTTCTGAGCACGTCTCTTGGTACTGCAACTCAGGGCCGGTCGTCGGGATAGACGAAGCACCCTCCCAAAATATTACGTCTCTTGGTACCCTCTTACTCACTCAGCGGAAGAGCTTACTGCAATTCAGGGCCGGTCGTCAGAGCTAGACGAAGCACCCTCCCAAAACATTACCGTGAGTATGGGGACAGGATTCTCTAAGCCTCAGGTTGCGCATCTCCCAGAACTTAGGGAATTGACCAAGTCATCAATAATTGTTTTGAAAAACAATGGGAAAGATTTGCTGCTTCCCACTAAAAGGGATTTGATCCTCCTCTTAAAATATGTATATCTAAATTGCCTTGCATAGCCCGAAGGAGGATCCCTAGAAATGTCTGTATGGGTTAAATTAGGAAAGTATTTTCATGAATGACCAGGATGTGTAAAACTGTGACTGTTAACTGTTTCAAATCCAAAGGAAAAAGAATTTTAAAGTCTGCTAGAAATTCTGCTTAAAATAAGCCACAAAAAGGAAAAACCTCACTCTGTTTGTCTGGCCAACAAACAGAGTGAAGAAAAAGAAATGTGTTTGTTTGTTTTCCTCTTTCTCTCTGTGTACTCTCAAGAATAGCCTTAAGTTACCAGGAGGGATTGTTTTAAGTTTATCTGTTGGAAAAGTTTCACTTGCATTTACTGTATGTGTTTTATCTATCCTTTTCCTGAAAAATGTGTGTCTATCTACAAGAGCCTTTTGAAACTCAAGTCTGCTTGTGTGGGGAAATAATTTTTTTAAGTTACTTTTCGTATCCTATCACTTACTGGTGAAACTACTATGAAGCTTTCTGAAACATAAGCATTTCTCAATCTCTAAAATGATGTGGTCTATTTTAGAATAAATGTTCTCCTACCCTTGGCAAGTTGCACACCTTAAAATATTAGGCTTTTAAAATTATTTGGAGTTTTCAGCATTTTCAAACTGCCTGCAAGCTACCCCCCTTCCAATTCTATTCCTGTCTTTTGTTCTCCATACCTTTTGTCTGCCTCTCCTGGTAGAGTCCACCCAGAAAGGGGGGGGGGAGACCTTGTTCTTGTATCTTTCAGCCCTGAAACCCTCTCCCAAGCCTTTGGAAGCAGAACACACAGACCCAGATGCTGCCTCCATCCATTTGAGCCATGGAATTGAGTTCTGAATCCAGCCATCCACTAAAAAGCCACCATGCATCTTCCCAAGTCCTACCATTTACCCAGATGCCTGTGAGAGCTGCAGAAGGAAGGTGGTGCCATGTGAAGCCTCAGAAGAGAAAATTAAGACTGTGGGGGGAGGGTGGAAACTCATTGTAAACTTTTCTTTCTTGCCCCATTTGTATTGTAACAAGCCAGTTGAATGTAATAATGGAGAGATGGCATTTAGGAATAGTGGCAGAACAAGTACTGACACCTTGGACTTCTATCTGGTGGGAGGGAAAACTTTTCCAGAATGTTTGTATTGCCTGTTTTGTAGAAATAGCTGCATATGCACACATACACCATTCACACCATTCAGAGTCTATCCCCTCCACCTACCTTTAGTAAAGTTCCCCTCAGGCTGATTTTTGCTCTATTGCACCAAAGCTTTGTGGGACCAACTTCCAACAGATACCAAGGGGGAGGGAACTAGGCCCCCTCAGGTGATTTGCAATTCATATGCCCTGACTAAGGAAGCAACAGGAAAAATCCCAAACTTATGCCCTGAATATTTTGCACTGTTGAGCTCAGATTTGAATTCCTAGAACTCATTACGTGCAATTTAAAAAAAATTTAATAGACTGGCATATTGGACATTACAAACCTGGATGCACTGAATTAAGAGCTAAGGCAGGAAACAACCCTTGAAATTGGGCAGCCAGTGGTCATGTACTAAGGAAAACCATGGCTGTGAAGAATTTTGGGAGGTATGCAAACCTGACTGGAAACTAAAGGTGACATCCAACATTTGAAAATGATTGGCACGGAATATTGGATACTATAAATTTCTTTTCCACCTAACAAAATTTTGCCCTGACTTTTAGAACTTTATGGGTGCAAGCTCCCCTTTTAGGAGCCACTAAAGGGATCTTTTTCTGCTGCCTCCATTAATGTCTTATTTTTCTTTTTCTTTTTTTTTGCTTAACAGTTTAAAAGCTTGCCTACCAAGTCTCCCTGACCAGATCAATTTTAATGTCATACATTTACACACTTAAGGCACAAAGTGGGGATATTGATGGAAGTTAGCCTCCCCAGAAGGAAATATTAAAAAGGGCAGAAAAATATATTTTTCCTCAAAAGGACTTTTTAAAACCAAACCTGGCCCCAAATCTATCTCTCTGTCCCAAGCAAGAGCTAGGCCCATACAAATGCAAATGTAACACCATCAGAAAGTTGAAGCCAGAGCAATCAAGAAGACAAAAGAGAAGATCTGCATACCCCACCCAAACTCTAGGAGTCAGCCCCATCACCTGGGAAGCAAGATATGATAATATAATTAAACCACAGATATCAAGGCCTAGACAAACACTCAGAAACAGCCTCAAGGTTCATGCCACAGGAACAGGAAACTATTCCAAACAAGGCTAGAGGGGGTATCCCCCCATGTGCTCTCTCTCTCTCTCTGACCTTCTCTCTCCTCTGCAATTTCCTGAAGAACCATCTTTATGCAATAAACTGTAATCTTCAGGAACTGTCACCCATCAACAGGTCAATTTAGTAACTACACCTGGTTATATAAATTTGATAGTTAGATGATATAGATAGTAAGAGGAGGGATAGATAGAGATGATAGATAGATGATAGAGAGAGAGAGATGATAGAGATAGATGAGAGATAGATAGAGAAGAGAGATAGGGAGAGATGATAGATAGAGATGATAGATAGAAATGATAGATAAGAGATGAGAGAGATGATAGATAGGTAGATAGATAGATAGATAGATAGATAGATAGATAGATAGATATGATAGAGATATAGAGAAGAGAGATAGGGAGAGAGATGATAGAGATGATAGAGATGATAGATAGAAATGATAGATAGCTGCTTCTTTTTTACCCTTCATTTCATCTTCCAAAATACGTTCTCCTTGTGGCACACCGATCAAAATGAGTGAAATAATCAAATTAGTTAATTCCCATTTTAAAAAGCACGCTTTCAAGAACACTGGATTAAAAAAAACCCAATGTAAAGCAGAGTTAGGGGGGTCTTATGGGAAACAGAAGGAGACCATTTTTCCTAGGCAGTAAAAGGAGCAAAAGAAAGGGAGCAAATGGATCAGACTCTAAGGAAGGATTTGGCCCAAAGTGGTTGGGAGTCTCCTGGCCTTTCTCCACCTTTGATTTCAGTGCCCAGGGGAGACGCCCCAGATGGGAAGCATCCAGAATCTGCTGTGCAAAAATGTAACAAAATAACAGAATAATGGATCTGGAAGGGACCTTGGAGATCCTCTAGTCCAGCCCCTTGTCCTATACCACTTCAGACAAGGGGCTGTCCAGTCTCTTCTTAAAAGCCTCCAGTGATGAAGCCATCACAACTTCTGGAGGCAGGTAGTTCCACTGATTAGACTAGACAAAGGCAATTTCTCAACCGTTCCTTCTATGTTTTATCCTCCAGTCCCCTAATCATCTTTGTTGCTCTTCTCTGTACTCTTTCTAGAGTCTCAACATCTTTTCTATAGTGTGGAGACCAAATCTGGTTGGAGTATTCTAGGTGGGGGTCTTACTAAGGCATTGTAGAGTGGTATTAACAGTTCACGTGATCTTGATTCTCTCCCTCTGTTAAGGCAGCCTAGGACTCTTAGTGAGATTGGAGTCCAGTGGGGCTGACCCCCTAGTTCCCTTCTCTACTTTGTGGGGGACAAAGTTGTCTGCTAGGTTCATCAGGAGCCTGTTTGATCTCCCACTAGGCGCAAAAAAATGTGTCCCAGTTGATGTCAGGGTGGTCAAAGTCCCCCATGACTTATTTGGTGTGCTTTCTCCCTGCCTTAGCTAACTGACTAGTAAAAAGTTCATCTATTTCCTCTCTTTGGTTGGGTGGTCTATAGTATATACACCTATGGCAAAGTCATTTCCCCCCTCCCCTTTTATATTTACCCAAAGGCATTCAAGACAGTTTTCATCACTGTTGTGCTCTATTTCTGTAGAGATATAGTTATTTCTTATAGAGAGAGCAACTCTACCTCCTCTTTTGTTTGGTCTGTTTCTTTTAAATCATTTAAATGCCTTTAACTGTGGGTTCCATTCGTGGGTTTCCTTCCACCAAGTTTCCGTAATACCATATATCATATCTGCCCTCATTTACCTGAATTTCAAATTCACCCTGTTTATTGCTCATGCTCTGCATGAATGTTGTCTGAATGTGGCCACATCCTGACCCTCCCTCCCCCCCCCATTGCTGAGAGATGAGGGGAGTTGTAGTCCTAGCCCTCCCCAAATGAACTCGCTAAAGTTTACCCCTCACCAGACATGGCAGCTTGGGGTGGGGGAAGAGGGATGGACTGGAGGAGAGCTGTTCATAGGTAGAACATGAAAGAAGGTGGAAGGGACCTTGGAGGTCATCTAGTCCAACCCCTGTGCTCGAGCAGGGGAGACCATATAACAGTGATGACGAACCTTTTAGACACCGTGCCCAAAAACCACCACCCCACCACTGTCCCCGCTCTGCCGTGCCCACTGGATCACCCATCACCTCCACGGCCTGCCACAGATCACCCAGGCAGCCCAGCAGCGCCATGGTGGCCATGCCCTCTGCCTGTGCCCTGCACTAATGATCTGCGTGCAATGGCGTGAAAGGGCAGAGTCTTGTCCCCTCTGCCCGGCTACCATGTCCTTGGCTGCGCAGCATTGTGTGGGCCATGCCCAGGGGCGACTCTCCTCCAGAGGGCTGCTGGTGAGGAGGGGACCATGGGCAGAGGTGGGGCTGGGCAATGGTGTGTGTGCCCACAGAGAGGGTTCCAAGTGCTGCCTCTGGCACCCGTGCCATAGGTTCGCCACCACTGCCTTACACCATTTATGCCATTGAGCAGGATACCCATATAGGCCTATACCAGGAGTAGGCAACCTTGGCTCTTTTATGACTCGTGGACCAACTCCCAGAATTCCTGAGCCAACATGGCTCAGCTTGGAAACCTCTCCCTTTCCCCTCAGCATGGCTGGCTCAGAATTCTGGGAGTTGAAGTCCACGAGTCATGAAAGAGCCAAGGTTGCCTACCCCTGACCTAGGCTTAGGCCGCTTTATGACTCGTGGAATTCTGGGAGTTGAAGTCCACGAGTCATAAAAGAGCCAAGGTTGCCTACCCCTGGCCTATATCATTAGAATCTGAGTCCCAAAGAGGGAGGGAGAGGGAGGCGTTGGGTGCCAAGAGGGGGCAGGACCCTCCAGTTGTGGGGCGGCAGCCTCAGGTGCTCCCAAATGGCTCCCCACGTGTGCTTGGGGAGGACTGCTGACATTCTGGTCCTCAAAAGTGGGCTTGAGGGGAAGCAGAGCATGGGGGGGTCCTTCCCCTCCCTGGAATCAGCCCACCCTCCTCCCAAACCAGTTCTGGCTTCGGACTGGAACAGAATGGTCAATCCAGAGGCAGGCGGAGACCTCAATCTGGGGAGGGGGAGGGGAGAAGGAAAAACCTTCCTGGGGGGCAGAAAAGAGGAGGAGGAAGAGGAAGGAAGGAGAAGTTCCAGGGTTTTCCTACAATGTTTATTCTTTTATAGCAAAGGGAAGGGAAGGGAAGGGATTTGGATGAAGAGTAATGAAGATGAAGCTGCTGTGGATTCAAAGCCGAGAGAAATGGGGGTGGGTGGGTTTGGAGTGACAGGCAGGCCTGGCGTCCCTGGGGTCAGTCTAGATGGTCTCCATCCCTCCCTCCCAAGAAAGAGAGGCCTTCAAAGGAAGTTGGGAGGGGGGTCTCAGCAGGAGAAACTCCAGGCTGCCATTCTCCTCCTCCCCCCCAATCTAAAATCTTGAGCTTCCATTTTTCAGAGGTTGCGAAAAAGCCAGAAATTCTTCAGCTACTGAAAAAAAAAAAACTTCCTTTCCCATCAGGAATCAAGAAGGATTAATTCATGAGTGCTGTAGAAAAAAAGAGATGGGAAAGAAAATTAGAATGTAAAGGGAAACCTTCAGTGTAAATAACGTATTATTCCTCTCTTTCAGCCCCCCCCCACAGGCCCACATTGTAGAGAGGGGGTTGATAGGCAGGGACAGAATGAGGGAGAACCACTCCCCCCTCTTTCAGGGAGGAAAAGGATGCAAAGAACCAGCAATTCATCTTCTGGGGCTGATGGAATTTTCCCCAACTGAATTAATTGGGGGGAGGTTAATCAAGAGAGGAGGCCTCCCCCCCCAAACATTTCATATTAACAAAGAAGATGGGGCCAGGATGGGGGGTGGCAGCAAAGCTGGGTGTCACTTTGCCAGAAATTGTGTGAAATGTCACAAGGAGACTTCCCTTCCCTTTTGCAATTTCCCAAACTTGGAAACACCCTGGGCCAAATTTTAATGTTTATGTGTGTGTTTTTGTTTTTGATTGCAATGCATTTGCAGGTCTCTGTAGTTAAAAGCTGCCCAAAATTTGAAAGATTTGTTGTATCCACAGCAAGGAGGTTTTGTTCAGGCACATTTTATTTAAAAAAAGGAACAATTAAGGAATGTTAAAGAAACATCTATAATCTGAGGAAAAACTCACCTGCAGGAGGCTGGGTGGGAATTGCTGGAAGGAGAAAAAGACCCAATCAGAACCTTTCATGGGCTGGAGGACTTAGGGAGTTCCCCTGCCCATGGATAGCCCATAATAGGTTGCAGGATGATCACTTATACAGTAGACCCTCAAAGAACAGAATTTCCCAAGCAAATCTCCAAGAGGGCCTTCTTGCCATCTGCTAAGCTTGCTGAGAGGCCTCCCCTGGATGGTCCCCTCCCCACAATCTCTCATCCAGCCCCCCAGACTCACCTTTCTTGCTCTTCAGGTAAAGGGAGAGCCCCATGGCAAAGAAGATCACCCCGATCACGGCTGCCACGATCCCCGTCCAGAGTTTGCTCTTGGCAGAGTTGGAGGATCGGGGCTCTGGGGAAGGAGAAGGAGCCCCCCCATGAGCAGGAGCATCAGGGCCAGCTTCCCCCCACCAGCAGGGTCCATCCCAGCTTCCCCCACAGGGAAGGTCTCTTCCCCCTTCTCAGGGCAGGAGGGGGTCCCCAGAGCAGGAGGGGAGAGGGGAGGGGCTCACCCCACTGGACGATGATCGGGGCCTCCAGGCTGGCATGCTCCACCTGGCAGGTGTAGACATCCCCTCGCTGGGGCTGGGTCTCCAGCATCACCTGGAGCTGGTAGGTCCAGTCTCCGTTCTGGAGCTCCTCCCCGAAGGCCACGCCCTCCTCCTCCAGCTGCCCGTTCTTCCGCCACCGGACCTTGATCTCCACAGGGTAGAAGCCCCTCACAATGCAGAGGAGGATGGTGTTGGGGGAAGTGGGGTCCAGCCTGGTGGGGGAGATGGAGACGGTGGGCTTGGCTGGAGGGGAGGAGGGGGAGGGGGAGGGGGAGGAGGGACACGGGGGGGAGACACAACAGGTAAAGATTTCTATAGCAATAAAACTGGAATTCCCAATCAAGATAAAATTATAGTTAAAAGATGGGAGGAGGGAACAGGATGCATGGCGGGGGAGGGGAGATGGCCTCTTCAGTCAATAACCCCCCCCCTGTGTGATTCTATCCCAGGGGGGCTCCAGCTCAGCTGGAGAATCTGAGTTTGTCTTCTGGGGTGTTGGTTGTTCTTTCCTTCCAGTTTAGTGTCATTGGCAAATTTCACGAATTTCCCTTTCAATTCCGTCCTCTGAGTCATTGCTGAAGATATTGGAGGGGCCCAAGACGGAGATAAAATATACCTACGTACTGGGCAAGGGAGAGACCTTGCTGGATTCTCTCCCCTCCCCTTCAAAAAAGTCTAATATTTGGATGGATTTTCTGGAGGGAACTTTTCCTGGGCAGGAAAAACTTTGGACCTTGGGAAGAAAAGGAAGATTATGTGACTGATGGGAGGGAGAGGGATGTAGTTTTTCCCCTTTGGATGTTTAGTTGTCATCATGTCAAGCTTTAAACCAGTGGTTCTCAACCTGTGGGTCGGGACCCCATTTGGGGTCGAACGACCATTTCACGGGGGTCGCCAAACAACGCAGTCCGCCATTTTTTCCCCCTTTTCCTTCGCTGTGCTACTCCCTTTTATTCTATTGGCTTTCAAAAGCCAATAGGAATTGTCCAGGCTGCCTCTGCCCTGCTGAGCCCGCCAAAAGTCCCATTCTGCAAACGGTGCTGCACCAGTTGAGTAGTCCTCAACTTACGACCGGTTGAGTAGTCCTCGACTTACGACCGGTTGGGAGTCGCGACATTAAAAAGGTTGAGAACCACTGCTTTAAACAGTCTTATTTTGGTGCAGCCCTTGTTATCTTGTCACTTGCAAGAGAAGCAGGTGGGAGGGGGGATCAATCCGAGGTGTTTGGACCAGTTTAATATGGCAAGGAAGGTCCTGCTGGATTGTTCCTAGCACAGAATTTCTCTCATAACAATTGTCTGGGGCTTAACTGTCTGTCTGTCTGTCTGTCTGTCTCTCTCTCTCTCTCTGTGTGTGTGTGTTTGTGTGTGTTTGTGTGTGTGTGACTTGCTCTCTCAGGGGGAGACTTTTAATCTGTCCTTCTGGCCCCAAAAGGCCAGAGCTGGTTTCCAACTCCTTCCGTGCTGGGATTCTCTGCCCAAGGAAGTTCTGCATTCCGGAGGGGAATCTTCGCCGTCTGCTTCCTTCCCTGGGATCTTCAGCCGGAACCAGGACACCTTGTTGTGTAATCCCACCTTTTTTTAACTGTGATTTAAATTTTAGCCTTATCTTTATTCAAGGGTTATGCACCCCCCCCAGAGCCCCTCTTTGGGGGAGGGAGGGGGCGGTTTAGGAGGACCCATCAATAGCGACAGATACAAATGAATAAATTGCCTGGATCTGAGAGGAGAGAATGTATCTAAGGAGGGAATCTTTCTCCGAGAGAATCCTAATAAGTGAAAGGAAGCGCGCGCGGGGGGTCCTGGGATCGCCTCCCGAATGCCCCCTCCCCCACTCACCTCTCCGGCCCACCATCTGGCCGTTCTTGGCTGTCTCGTAGTTGTGTCGGCAGAAAGAATCCACTTCGGCCCTCTTGATCTGCAGGAGGACTTTATCGCTGTTCCACTTGTCCACATCGGGCTGCCCCAACGGAGTGACGGCCACGAATTTCCTGAGGTCGCTGTCGAAGTAGGCGATCTCCTGCCGGTCGTAGATGTACCAGACCAGGAGTCGCACCCGCCGCGTCCCGTTGAGGAAGCGGCACTCGAACTTCCCCTGGGCCAGGAAATGGGCTGCAGGGAGGAGGAGGGCCGTCAGGAGGGACTCAAGGGCCCATCGTTCCCAGCCGCTAGGAAAGGAGGGACCCATATGCCAAGCGGGAGGAGGGGGAGGCCTTCCCTGAGAGACTGGCGGAAGACGCCCCCTGGAGGAGAGAGGGGGAACTCTCTCAGTGTCAGCAGGAGGTAGATTTGCTGGGGGGGGGGGTCTGGTGGGGGAGGGGAGGAACTTCTTGCTAGACTCCTCCATCCTCCCCGGGTGGAAAAAGGCAGGCAGAAGCTCAACTGGTCTAGCAGATCTACTCTCTGCAGGGATCGTTGGATCTAAAGGGGGAGGAATTGGGGGGGGGGCCCTGAAACTTTCTGGGGTGGAGGGAAAGTAAGATCCATACCCCCCCGGTCTCTCTCTTCTTTGGGGGGGGCGGGGAATATGGGAAAGGGGGCAGAATGAGTGACACTCCTGAGGGGTCCCAGCCCTTCAACCTCCCGCCTTCCCTGGGTCCCCCCCCAACTTATCTTTTATCCCCCCCCAATCTTCAGCCCAACTCCCTGCCTTGGGATGATTTTCGAGATTCAGACTTGTTTCCTCTCCCCCTCCCCAAAAGCCCCCTGCAGCCCCCCAAGAGCATCTCAAAGGGAGGGTCTCCAGCCGCCCTGACGATAGGGATTGTTTTGGGGAGCCATAGGGGGGCAATTCAGAGCCCCCCAAATGCTCCTCTCTCACTTCCCCCTCCCTGCAGGTGCCGATAGAGCAACGGGGGATTATGGGGTGGGGGTTTCTTGGCCTCCTCCCCAAATTCAGAGCCTCCCCCGGAAGGGATCGAAGCTCAACTCCGGCCTGACTTTGAAAGCCTCAAATCTGAGATTTGGGGATTAAAATTGACGTCTTTGAAGAAGCAAAAATACTTTGGCCAAAATGCAGCTTTTTCCTTGTGTGGATTCAGGTCTGAAAATGCCTCAGTTTCCCTCTTTCGCTTTCGCTTTCCGTCCCCTCCCTCTTTCCACGCAGCCGCTCCGATTTCCACCCAGCCACTGGGGGGGGGGGGCGAAAGAGGGGCCCTGTTGCGACACCCCACCTCGGCTACAATCGGGAAAGAGGGATCCCTCTCTGTCCTCTGGGGGGAAAGGGGGGAGAGAAGGGGGAGGAGACCACGCAGAGATCGAGGCTGTTGCCGGCTCCCGTCACTCTTACCCTCGACCCGTTTCCCAAAGTCACGTCTGGAGACCCAGCAGCTTTCTTCCCCCCTCCCCCAGGAGCATCTGGGGTGCTCCCCAACCATATCCTTCCCCCAGCCCCTCTCCTCCCCCCTCTGAGCCCCCTCCTTACCGGGGGTCTCCTTCCCCCCTTCGCTTCCGGGGATCCGGGCCAGCGACCCCGACAGCAGCAGCAGCGTCAGGGGGAGCCCAGCGGAGCCCATGGACGCCGCCCCACAAGCGCCCCCAGAGAGAGGGGAGAGAGACCCAGATGCTCCCAACCCCACAGGCGGAATCGGTGGGTCTGAATGAGGTGGAGGGGGCGTTTTCCTCGAACTTTGGAACTGGGAGGGCCCAGAGGAAGCAGGAGGACCAATCGGAATTCTCCCTTGTGCAGCGTCATCGGTCTCCGGGCAGGGTCTCCTTTGATTGCACCCGATAGAGGAGATAGTTCGGCGCAGAGGGAGAAGCGGAGAAGCGGAGAAGGGGGGGGGGATTTTATGGGGAGAGGAATCAGCCCTGGGACCCCCTCCCCAGAATCGACCCTCTTGAGGTTAGCTCCGTTCCTCTGGGTGGGAGTGGAGGGAATATTTTGCCCAAAGAAGAAGAAGAAATATCCATATCCATGGACGGGATGTATAAGAGGATCCGGGCAGGTTTTCTCCCTTGTGAAAGATCTCAGTGCTATTTTAAGAAGGATGGATGGGTGGAGGGATGGACAGCATATTAAACCAAACAATACATTTATAATTTATAAAATAACCCGGGAAGTTAATGGAAATTCTGTGGACTTCAATAATTCTATACCCTCAAGTATAGGATTACAGCCTTATCCATTAAAGCCTGAAAACTCCCCCCCCTAAACTATCCAAAAAACCAGACATTCTCTTTTTTAATGTTTCACTACATCCATGGAAACCATTTTTTCTAGGACATTCGGGTTGTGGTCAATTCCTCAAAGGCTGGTCAGGCAGATCCTCAGTTCCCGGTTCTGCTCCAAAGGGCTTTGGGGGTCCAGAGGGGGCCTGAATCCTTCCCAGGGATGGGGGGGGGCTGAAGGGGTCACACTCCCCCCTGACCCAGCACCAGCCTCGGCAGGCCAGAGCCGGGTCCACCCCCCCCGCAGCTGAAGGAGGTTGCACCACAGTTGTGTATACACAGCCAGTCGCACAAAGTAGGTCCCAGATCCAGGCAGCGTCTGTGGGGGGGGGGGGCTCCTTCGCTCGCCTGATCAAAGCAGAACTCCTGGGCTCTTTTCATGTTTTCCCAGCAAGATTTTGATTTTCTCTGAGTTCCTCCTGCCCCCCCAGCCCTCCACACACCCCCACACAAACACACAGAGGAACTTTGTTTGTTTCTGCAACCCCCGACAGCTGAAAGAGTGCTGGAGTTTCGCTCCCCCACCTCCCAGCCTGAAGCGCTGGGCTCCCCCGAAGCGGAACCGAGGAACTGGCCTTGATCCAGCAGGCAACAAGCTCGGATTCTTCCCCAGGGCAGCTCCGGGACTGTCCTGCTCTGCCCCACGGCTGAATCTCCAGCTGGGGCAGCCCCTCCGAAGATCCTCTGCCCTCCCCCCTTGAAGCAGTGGAGGGGCCCCTCCCTACCCCCGAGGAGACCCCGGACAGCCCAGGGAACAAACCGAGGGAGGGTTGGAGAAACGTCACTGGAGGCCGAAAGGTCCCAAAGGCTCCGATTCTCGATTCTCCTCCTTCACACGTTACGGGGAGACTCGGCTCTCGGGGGGGGGGAGAGGTTGAAGGGGCTTTGATGCCGGGAAAGGTGGAAGGAAAGAGAGGAAAAGGATGAGAAGCAGGGAGGGGGAGGGGCTCAGTTGGAGTGGGGGGAGGGAGATGCTGAGGGAGGACCTGGAGGAGGGGGGTGGTCACAGGTCTCCCCAGAGTCACGTCTGGAGACCCAGCAGCTTTCTTCCCCCCTCCCCCACGAGCATCTGGGCTGCTTCCCAACCATATCCTTCCCCCAGCCCCTCTCCTCCCCCTATGAGCCCCCTCCTTACCGGGGGTCTCCTTCCCCCCTTCGCTTCCGGGGATCAGGGCCAGCGCTCCCACCAGCAGCAGCAGCACCAGGGGGAGCCCAGCGGAGCCCATGGACGCCGCCCCACAAGCGCCCCCAGAGAGACCAGAGACAGAGACGCGGTGGCTCCCAGCCCCAGAGGCGGAATCGGGGGGTCTGGATTAGGGGTGAGGGGCGTTTTCCTCGAACTTCGGACGTGGGAGGGCCCAGGAAAATGGAGTGACCAATGGGATGTCTCCCTTGTGCAGCGTCATCGGTCTCCGGGCAGAGCCTCCCTTGACTTCGCCCGATAGAGGAGATAGTTCGGAGCAGAGACAAGCGGAGAAAGTGGGAGGGGGATCCTTTCAGTCCTGGGGGGGGGGCTGTAACGTCGGGAGGGGGCTGTTTCATGCCAGCTCCGGAGGGGAGTGTGGATTTCCCTTTGTGCCCCCCCACCGCACGATTCTCAACCAGTCTTCCTTTCTCTGTGGGCCTGGAGGGGTGGACTAGATGCCCTTTTGGTTCCCACCGGGCCTGGAGGGAGCCCAGGCTGGAGCTGCCGAGACTCCGGAAGGGAAAAGTGGAGCCAGAGCTTGATGGATCCTTTTGAGCTTCCCCCCCCCGCTCAGTATGGAAGGAGGAAGCCCCCAGCATTAGATGACAAGAGGGGAGGGGCAGCCCCACAGCCAGCCAGGACTTGGGAGGGTCACCTAGATAGACCAGTGGTTCTTAACCTTTTTGAACGAATCGCCCCCTTGAGCCAATGAGGAAGTTGTCATCGCCCCCCCCTCCCCCAACATAACCTCTCAATCACAACATAGGAAATGATTCTTCAATTTATGCAAACACTTTTTTTGTCTTCTTTAAAATTGTCATCAGGACATATCGATGCAAATAATTTATTTCCAGTCTTTTCCCCCATATCCTGGCCAATGGCGCGCCACTGTATGGGTAGAAGCTGCTGTGCAACGCGCATGAAGATAAGCGATGCGTCTTCACATATGTACGGCGTTGTGTACTGAAGCTAGCTGGAGGAACATTTGAAAACACAATTCAATCCACTAATAGCAAGTGATCGGATGTTTTTGTACGACAGATATGCAGCGATTCACTGTACGAAAAAGTCTCAAAAGTGTCCCCAAAACTTCTCGCTCCATCGCCCCCATATCGCCCCCTTTTTGTTCCTTCACCCCCACGTTGCCCCTTTTCGTTCCATCACCCCCCTGAAAAATGAAATCGCCCCCTGGGGGACAATATCGCCAGGTTAAGAACCACTGACCTAGACACCCAGATAACCTGACGCACCTAGACGCACGCATGCACGCACACACACGCACACACACACACTCTCTCTCTCCAATCCGAAGAAAACCCTCAGCTAAATCAGGAAGAGAGGAAGAGAATCTGCAAGATCCCTTGCTCAGAACGTCTGCAAGAATCGGCCCCTTCCGATTTCCCTCCCCTCAGCCCCAAATGTGACGGGATCTCCCTCTTTCTTTCTGGGGTTCAGGATCCCCCTTTTTTTCTGGCAATGCAGAAAAAAATTTTAACCTTCTTTTTAACACATTTTTTATTTATTTATGGGTTATAATTTACACCACCCAGAGCTCCTCTTTTTTTAAAAACAAGTCTTATTAATTTTTATTAATTTATTAATTTTTCAATTTTTACATCCAAGTAATTAGAAAGAAATGTAATGATTGGGTAATCAAAAATCCAATAGTAGAATCATTCATGTTGGAATTATTGATTATCTAGCCTGTTAGGCTGAGTCATCAGCTGCAGTAAGCCAAGGTATGAGGAAGTCAGAAGTAAAAAAGATTTTGTTGGTGCCGTGTGTAACAGCTGTATAGTAGCGTGTGCAAAACAAAGTTAGCACGTGTAATATGCTAATATGCTGTGTCATAACAAATGTGGTTGGTGTAAGGTGGTCACCAGGTGCCTAGAAACCCGCCTTCTGATAACACAATAAAAGGGATGCTTCGGCTTTGTTCGAGGCTCCCATCCCGAGGAAACCACGTGTTCGTGTCTGTTCTTCAACACCCATGGGAGACCGCTGGGCGTGAGAAAACCCACAAATGGTGACCCCGACGTGATTCAAGTTTCTGAGCACGTCTCTTGGTACTGCAACTCAGGGCCGGTCGTCGGGATAGACGAAGCACCCTCCCAAAATATTACGTCTCTTGGTACCCTCTTACTCACTCAGCGGAAGAGCTTACTGCAATTCAGGGCCGGTCGTCAGAGCTAGACGAAGCACCCTCCCAAAACATTACCGTGAGTATGGGGACAGGATTCTCTAAGCCTCAGGTTGCGCATCTCCCAGAACTTAGGGAATTGACCAAGTCATCAATAATTGTTTTGAAAAACAATGGGAAAGATTTGCTGCTTCCCACTAAAAGGGATTTGATCCTCCTCTTAAAATATGTATATCTAAATTGCCTTGCATAGCCCGAAGGAGGATCCCTAGAAATGTCTGTATGGGTTAAATTAGGAAAGTATTTTCATGAATGACCAGGATGTGTAAAACTGTGACTGTTAACTGTTTCAAATCCAAAGGAAAAAGAATTTTAAAGTCTGCTAGAAATTCTGCTTAAAATAAGCCACAAAAAGGAAAAACCTCACTCTGTTTGTCTGGCCAACAAACAGAGTGAAGAAAAAGAAATGTGTTTGTTTGTTTTCCTCTTTCTCTCTGTGTACTCTCAAGAATAGCCTTAAGTTACCAGGAGGGATTGTTTTAAGTTTATCTGTTGGAAAAGTTTCACTTGCATTTACTGTATGTGTTTTATCTATCCTTTTCCTGAAAAATGTGTGTCTATCTACAAGAGCCTTTTGAAACTCAAGTCTGCTTGTGTGGGGAAATAATTTTTTTAAGTTACTTTTCGTATCCTATCACTTACTGGTGAAACTACTATGAAGCTTTCTGAAACATAAGCATTTCTCAATCTCTAAAATGATGTGGTCTATTTTAGAATAAATGTTCTCCTACCCTTGGCAAGTTGCACACCTTAAAATATTAGGCTTTTAAAATTATTTGGAGTTTTCAGCATTTTCAAACTGCCTGCAAGCTACCCCCCTTCCAATTCTATTCCTGTCTTTTGTTCTCCATACCTTTTGTCTGCCTCTCCTGGTAGAGTCCACCCAGAAAGGGGGGGGGGAGACCTTGTTCTTGTATCTTTCAGCCCTGAAACCCTCTCCCAAGCCTTTGGAAGCAGAACACACAGACCCAGATGCTGCCTCCATCCATTTGAGCCATGGAATTGAGTTCTGAATCCAGCCATCCACTAAAAAGCCACCATGCATCTTCCCAAGTCCTACCATTTACCCAGATGCCTGTGAGAGCTGCAGAAGGAAGGTGGTGCCATGTGAAGCCTCAGAAGAGAAAATTAAGACTGTGGGGGGAGGGTGGAAACTCATTGTAAACTTTTCTTTCTTGCCCCATTTGTATTGTAACAAGCCAGTTGAATGTAATAATGGAGAGATGGCATTTAGGAATAGTGGCAGAACAAGTACTGACACCTTGGACTTCTATCTGGTGGGAGGGAAAACTTTTCCAGAATGTTTGTATTGCCTGTTTTGTAGAAATAGCTGCATATGCACACATACACCATTCACACCATTCAGAGTCTATCCCCTCCACCTACCTTTAGTAAAGTTCCCCTCAGGCTGATTTTTGCTCTATTGCACCAAAGCTTTGTGGGACCAACTTCCAACAGATACCAAGGGGGAGGGAACTAGGCCCCCTCAGGTGATTTGCAATTCATATGCCCTGACTAAGGAAGCAACAGGAAAAATCCCAAACTTATGCCCTGAATATTTTGCACTGTTGAGCTCAGATTTGAATTCCTAGAACTCATTACGTGCAATTTAAAAAAAATTTAATAGACTGGCATATTGGACATTACAAACCTGGATGCACTGAATTAAGAGCTAAGGCAGGAAACAACCCTTGAAATTGGGCAGCCAGTGGTCATGTACTAAGGAAAACCATGGCTGTGAAGAATTTTGGGAGGTATGCAAACCTGACTGGAAACTAAAGGTGACATCCAACATTTGAAAATGATTGGCACGGAATATTGGATACTATAAATTTCTTTTCCACCTAACAAAATTTTGCCCTGACTTTTAGAACTTTATGGGTGCAAGCTCCCCTTTTAGGAGCCACTAAAGGGATCTTTTTCTGCTGCCTCCATTAATGTCTTATTTTTCTTTTTCTTTTTTTTTGCTTAACAGTTTAAAAGCTTGCCTACCAAGTCTCCCTGACCAGATCAATTTTAATGTCATACATTTACACACTTAAGGCACAAAGTGGGGATATTGATGGAAGTTAGCCTCCCCAGAAGGAAATATTAAAAAGGGCAGAAAAATATATTTTTCCTCAAAAGGACTTTTTAAAACCAAACCTGGCCCCAAATCTATCTCTCTGTCCCAAGCAAGAGCTAGGCCCATACAAATGCAAATGTAACACCATCAGAAAGTTGAAGCCAGAGCAATCAAGAAGACAAAAGAGAAGATCTGCATACCCCACCCAAACTCTAGGAGTCAGCCCCATCACCTGGGAAGCAAGATATGATAATATAATTAAACCACAGATATCAAGGCCTAGACAAACACTCAGAAACAGCCTCAAGGTTCATGCCACAGGAACAGGAAACTATTCCAAACAAGGCTAGAGGGGGTATCCCCCCATGTGCTCTCTCTCTCTCTCTGACCTTCTCTCTCCTCTGCAATTTCCTGAAGAACCATCTTTATGCAATAAACTGTAATCTTCAGGAACTGTCACCCATCAACAGGTCAATTTAGTAACTACACCTGGTTATATAAATTTGATAGTTAGATGATATAGATAGTAAGAGGAGGGATAGATAGAGATGATAGATAGATGATAGAGAGAGAGAGATGATAGAGATAGATGAGAGATAGATAGAGAAGAGAGATAGGGAGAGATGATAGATAGAGATGATAGATAGAAATGATAGATAAGAGATGAGAGAGATGATAGATAGGTAGATAGATAGATAGATAGATAGATAGATAGATAGATAGATAGATATGATAGAGATATAGAGAAGAGAGATAGGGAGAGAGATGATAGAGATGATAGAGATGATAGATAGAAATGATAGATAGCTGCTTCTTTTTTACCCTTCATTTCATCTTCCAAAATACGTTCTCCTTGTGGCACACCGATCAAAATGAGTGAAATAATCAAATTAGTTAATTCCCATTTTAAAAAGCACGCTTTCAAGAACACTGGATTAAAAAAAACCCAATGTAAAGCAGAGTTAGGGGGGTCTTATGGGAAACAGAAGGAGACCATTTTTCCTAGGCAGTAAAAGGAGCAAAAGAAAGGGAGCAAATGGATCAGACTCTAAGGAAGGATTTGGCCCAAAGTGGTTGGGAGTCTCCTGGCCTTTCTCCACCTTTGATTTCAGTGCCCAGGGGAGACGCCCCAGATGGGAAGCATCCAGAATCTGCTGTGCAAAAATGTAACAAAATAACAGAATAATGGATCTGGAAGGGACCTTGGAGATCCTCTAGTCCAGCCCCTTGTCCTATACCACTTCAGACAAGGGGCTGTCCAGTCTCTTCTTAAAAGCCTCCAGTGATGAAGCCATCACAACTTCTGGAGGCAGGTAGTTCCACTGATTAGACTAGACAAAGGCAATTTCTCAACCGTTCCTTCTATGTTTTATCCTCCAGTCCCCTAATCATCTTTGTTGCTCTTCTCTGTACTCTTTCTAGAGTCTCAACATCTTTTCTATAGTGTGGAGACCAAATCTGGTTGGAGTATTCTAGGTGGGGGTCTTACTAAGGCATTGTAGAGTGGTATTAACAGTTCACGTGATCTTGATTCTCTCCCTCTGTTAAGGCAGCCTAGGACTCTTAGTGAGATTGGAGTCCAGTGGGGCTGACCCCCTAGTTCCCTTCTCTACTTTGTGGGGGACAAAGTTGTCTGCTAGGTTCATCAGGAGCCTGTTTGATCTCCCACTAGGCGCAAAAAAATGTGTCCCAGTTGATGTCAGGGTGGTCAAAGTCCCCCATGACTTATTTGGTGTGCTTTCTCCCTGCCTTAGCTAACTGACTAGTAAAAAGTTCATCTATTTCCTCTCTTTGGTTGGGTGGTCTATAGTATATACACCTATGGCAAAGTCATTTCCCCCCTCCCCTTTTATATTTACCCAAAGGCATTCAAGACAGTTTTCATCACTGTTGTGCTCTATTTCTGTAGAGATATAGTTATTTCTTATAGAGAGAGCAACTCTACCTCCTCTTTTGTTTGGTCTGTTTCTTTTAAATCATTTAAATGCCTTTAACTGTGGGTTCCATTCGTGGGTTTCCTTCCACCAAGTTTCCGTAATACCATATATCATATCTGCCCTCATTTACCTGAATTTCAAATTCACCCTGTTTATTGCTCATGCTCTGCATGAATGTTGTCTGAATGTGGCCACATCCTGACCCTCCCTCCCCCCCCCATTGCTGAGAGATGAGGGGAGTTGTAGTCCTAGCCCTCCCCAAATGAACTCGCTAAAGTTTACCCCTCACCAGACATGGCAGCTTGGGGTGGGGGAAGAGGGATGGACTGGAGGAGAGCTGTTCATAGGTAGAACATGAAAGAAGGTGGAAGGGACCTTGGAGGTCATCTAGTCCAACCCCTGTGCTCGAGCAGGGGAGACCATATAACAGTGATGACGAACCTTTTAGACACCGTGCCCAAAAACCACCACCCCACCACTGTCCCCGCTCTGCCGTGCCCACTGGATCACCCATCACCTCCACGGCCTGCCACAGATCACCCAGGCAGCCCAGCAGCGCCATGGTGGCCATGCCCTCTGCCTGTGCCCTGCACTAATGATCTGCGTGCAATGGCGTGAAAGGGCAGAGTCTTGTCCCCTCTGCCCGGCTACCATGTCCTTGGCTGCGCAGCATTGTGTGGGCCATGCCCAGGGGCGACTCTCCTCCAGAGGGCTGCTGGTGAGGAGGGGACCATGGGCAGAGGTGGGGCTGGGCAATGGTGTGTGTGCCCACAGAGAGGGTTCCAAGTGCTGCCTCTGGCACCCGTGCCATAGGTTCGCCACCACTGCCTTACACCATTTATGCCATTGAGCAGGATACCCATATAGGCCTATACCAGGAGTAGGCAACCTTGGCTCTTTTATGACTCGTGGACCAACTCCCAGAATTCCTGAGCCAACATGGCTCAGCTTGGAAACCTCTCCCTTTCCCCTCAGCATGGCTGGCTCAGAATTCTGGGAGTTGAAGTCCACGAGTCATGAAAGAGCCAAGGTTGCCTACCCCTGACCTAGGCTTAGGCCGCTTTATGACTCGTGGAATTCTGGGAGTTGAAGTCCACGAGTCATAAAAGAGCCAAGGTTGCCTACCCCTGGCCTATATCATTAGAATCTGAGTCCCAAAGAGGGAGGGAGAGGGAGGCGTTGGGTGCCAAGAGGGGGCAGGACCCTCCAGTTGTGGGGCGGCAGCCTCAGGTGCTCCCAAATGGCTCCCCACGTGTGCTTGGGGAGGACTGCTGACATTCTGGTCCTCAAAAGTGGGCTTGAGGGGAAGCAGAGCATGGGGGGGTCCTTCCCCTCCCTGGAATCAGCCCACCCTCCTCCCAAACCAGTTCTGGCTTCGGACTGGAACAGAATGGTCAATCCAGAGGCAGGCGGAGACCTCAATCTGGGGAGGGGGGAGGGGAGAAGGAAAAACCTTCCTGGGGGGCAGAAAAGAGGAGGAGGAAGAGGAAGGAAGGAGAAGTTCCAGGGTTTTCCTACAATGTTTATTCTTTTATAGCAAAGGGAAGGGAAGGGATTTGGATGAAGAGTAATGAAGATGAAGCTGCTGTGGATTCAAAGCCGAGAGAAATGGGGGTGGGTGGGTTTGGAGTGACAGGCAGGCCTGGCGTCCCTGGGGTCAGTCTAGATGGTCTCCATCCCTCCCTCCCAAGAAAGAGAGGCCTTCAAAGGAAGTTGGGAGGGGGGTCTCAGCAGGAGAAACTCCAGGCTGCCATTCTCCTCCTCCCCCCCAATCTAAAATCTTGAGCTTCCATTTTTCAGAGGTTGCGAAAAAGCCAGAAATTCTTCAGCTACTGAAAAAAAAAAAACTT
Organism: Crotalus helleri; assembly: GCA_024509115.1. NCBI lineage: Eukaryota > Metazoa > Chordata > Lepidosauria > Squamata > Viperidae > Crotalus > Crotalus helleri. The sequence goes on along the minus strand of JAKSXO010000185.1, from coordinate 179,933 downwards.
CCTTTCCCATCAGGAATCAAGAAGGATTAATTCATGAGTGCTGTAGAAAAAAAGAGATGGGAAAGAAAATTAGAATGTAAAGGGAAACCTTCAGTGTAAATAACGTATTATTCCTCTCTTTCAGCCCCCCCCCACAGGCCCACATTGTAGAGAGGGGGTTGATAGGCAGGGACAGAATGAGGGAGAACCACTCCCCCCTCTTTCAGGGAGGAAAAGGATGCAAAGAACCAGCAATTCATCTTCTGGGGCTGATGGAATTTTCCCCAACTGAATTAATTGGGGGGAGGTTAATCAGGAGAGGAGGCCTCCCCCCCCAAACATTTCATATTAACAAAGAAGATGGGGCCAGGATGGGGGGGTGGCAGCAAAGCTGGGTGTCACTTTTGCCAGAAATTGTGTGAAATGTCACAAGGAGACTTCCCTTCCCTTTTGCAATTTCCCAAACTTGGAAACACCCTGGGCCAAATTTTAATGTTTATGTGTGTGTTTTTGTTTTTGATTGCAATGCATTTGCAGGTCTCTGTAGTTAAAAGCTGCCCAAAATTTGAAAGATTTGTTGTATCCACAGCAAGGAGGTTTTGTTCAGGCACATTTTATTTTAAAAAAGGAAACAATTAAGGAATGTTAAAGAAACATCTATAATCTGAGGAAAAACTCACCTGCAGGAGGCTGGGTGGGAATTGCTGGAAGGAGAAAAAGACCCAATCAGAACCTTTCATGGGCTGGAGGACTTAGGGAGTTCCCCTGCCCATGGATAGCCCATAATAGGTTGCAGGATGATCACTTATACAGTAGACCCTCAAAGAACAGAATTTCCCAAGCAAATCTCCAAGAGGGCCTTCTTGCCATCTGCTAAGCTTGCTGAGAGGCCTCCCCTGGATGGTCCCCTCCCCACAATCTCTCATCCAGCCCCCCAGACTCACCTTTCTTGCTCTTCAGGTAAAGGGAGAGCCCCATGGCAAAGAAGATCACCCCGATCACGGCTGCCACGATCCCCGTCCAGAGTTTGCTCTTGGCAGAGTTGGAGGATCGGGGCTCTGGGGAAGGAGAAGGAGCCCCCCCATGAGCAGGAGCATCAGGGCAGCTTCCCCCCACCAGCAGGGTCCATCCCAGCTTCCCCCACAGGGAAGGTCTCTTCCCCCTTCTCAGGGCAGGAGGGGGTCCCCAGAGCAGGAGGGGAGAGGGGAGGGGCTCACCCCACTGGACGATGATCGGGGCCTCCAGGCTGGCATGCTCCACCTGGCAGGTGTAGACATCCCCTCGCTGGGGCTGGGTCTCCAGCATCACCTGGAGCTGGTAGGTCCAGTCTCCGTTCTGGAGCTCCTCCCCGAAGGCCACGCCCTCCTCCTCCAGCTGCCCGTTCTTCCGCCACCGGACCTTGATCTCCACAGGGTAGAAGCCCCTCACAATGCAGAGGAGGATGGTGTTGGGGGAAGTGGGGTCCAGCCTGGTGGGGGAGATGGAGACGGTGGGCTTGGCTGGAGGGGAGGAGGGGGAGGGGGAGGGGGAGGAGGGACACGGGGGGGGAGACACAACAGGTAAAGATTCTATAGCAATAAAACTGGAATTCCCAATCAAGATAAAATTATAGTTAAAAGATGGGAGGAGGGAACAGGATGCATGGCGGGGGAGGGGAGATGGCCTCTTCAGTCAATAACCCCCCCCCTGTGTGATTCTATCCCAGGGGGGCTCCAGCTCAGCTGGAGAATCTGAGTTTGTCTTCTGGGGTGTTGGTTGTTCTTTCCTTCCAGTTTAGTGTCATTGGCAAATTTCACGAATTTCCCTTTCAATTCCGTCCTCTGAGTCATTGCTGAAGATATTGGAGGGGCCCAAGACGGAGATAAAATATACCTACGTACTGGGCAAGGGAGAGACCTTGCTGGATTCTCTCCCCTCCCCTTCAAAAAAGTCTAATATTTGGATGGATTTTCTGGAGGGAACTTTTCCTGGGCAGGAAAAACTTTGGACCTTGGGAAGAAAAGGAAGATTATGTGACTGATGGGAGGGAGAGGGATGTAGTTTTTCCCCTTTGGATGTTTAGTTGTCATCATGTCAAGCTTTAAACCAGTGGTTCTCAACCTGTGGGTCGGGACCCCATTTGGGGTCGAACGACCATTTCACGGGGGTCGCCAAACAACGCAGTCCGCCATTTTTTCCCCCTTTTCCTTCGCTGTGCTACTCCCTTTTATTCTATTGGCTTTCAAAAGCCAATAGGAATTGTCCAGGCTGCCTCTGCCCTGCTGAGCCCGCCAAAAGTCCCATTCTGCAAACGGTGCTGCACCAGTTGAGTAGTCCTCAACTTACGACCGGTTGAGTAGTCCTCGACTTACGACCGGTTGGGAGTCGCGACATTAAAAAGGTTGAGAACCACTGCTTTAAACAGTCTTATTTTGGTGCAGCCCTTGTTATCTTGTCACTTGCAAGAGAAGCAGGTGGGAGGGGGGATCAATCCGAGGTGTTTGGACCAGTTTAATATGGCAAGGAAGGTCCTGCTGGATTGTTCCTAGCACAGAATTTCTCTCATAACAATTGTCTGGGCTTAACTGTCTGTCTGTCTGTCTGTCTGTCTCTCTCTCTCTCTCTGTGTGTGTGTGTTTGTGTGTGTTTGTGTGTGTGTGACTTGCTCTCTCAGGGAGACTTTTAATCTGTCCTTCTGGCCCCAAAAGGCCAGAGCTGGTTTCCAACTCCTTCCGTGCTGGGATTCTCTGCCCAAGGAAGTTCTGCATTCCGGAGGGGAATCTTCGCCGTCTGCTTCCTTCCCTGGGATCTTCAGCCGGAACCAGGACACCTTGTTGTGTAATCCCACCTTTTTTTAACTGTGATTTAAATTTTAGCCTTATCTTTATTCAAGGGTTATGCACCCCCCCCAGAGCCCCTCTTTGGGGGAGGGAGGGGGCGGTTTAGGAGGACCCATCAATAGCGACAGATACAAATGAATAAATTGCCTGGATCTGAGAGGAGAGAATGTATCTAAGGAGGGAATCTTTCTCCGAGAGAATCCTAATAAGTGAAAGGAAGCGCGCGCGGGGGGTCCTGGGATCGCCTCCCGAATGCCCCCTCCCCCACTCACCTCTCCGGCCCACCATCTGGCCGTTCTTGGCTGTCTCGTAGTTGTGTCGGCAGAAAGAATCCACTTCGGCCCTCTTGATCTGCAGGAGGACTTTATCGCTGTTCCACTTGTCCACATCGGGCTGCCCCAACGGAGTGACGGCCACGAATTTCCTGAGGTCGCTGTCGAAGTAGGCGATCTCCTGCCGTCGTAGATGTACCAGACCAGGAGTCGCACCCGCCGCGTCCGTTGAGGAAGCGGCACTCGAACTTCCCCTGGGCCAGGAAATGGGCTGCAGGGAGGAGGAGGGCCGTCAGGAGGGACTCAAGGGCCCATCGTTCCCAGCCCAGCCGCTAGGAAAGGAGGGACCCATATGCCAAGCGGGAGGAGGGGGAGGCCTTCCCTGAGAGACTGGCGGAAGACGCCCCCTGGAGGAGAGAGGGGGAACTCTCTCAGTGTCAGCAGGAGGTAGATTTGCTGGGGGGGGGGGGTCTGGTGGGGGAGGGGAGGAACTTCTTGCTAGACTCCTCCATCCTCCCCGGGTGGAAAAAGGCAGGCAGAAGCTCAACTGGTCTAGCAGATCTACTCTCTGCAGGGATCGTTGGATCTAAAGGGGGAGGAATTGGGGGGGGGGCCCTGAAACTTTCTGGGGTGGAGGGAAAGTAAGATCCATACCCCCCCGGTCTCTCTCTTCTTTGGGGGGGGCGGGGAATATGGGAAAGGGGGCAGAATGAGTGACACTCCTGAGGGGTCCCAGCCCTTCAACCTCCCGCCTTCCCTGGGTCCCCCCCCAACTTATCTTTTATCCCCCCCCAATCTTCAGCCCAACTCCCTGCCTTGGGATGATTTTCGAGATTCAGACTTGTTTCCTCTCCCCCTCCCCAAAAGCCCCCTGCAGCCCCCCAAGAGCATCTCAAAGGGAGGGTCTCCAGCCGCCCTGACGATAGGGATTGTTTTGGGGAGCCATAGGGGGGCAATTCAGAGCCCCCCAAATGCTCCTCTCTCACTTCCCCCTCCCTGCAGGTGCCGATAGAGCAACGGGGGATTATGGGGTGGGGGTTTCTTGGCCTCCTCCCCAAATTCAGAGCCTCCCCCGGAAGGGATCGAAGCTCAACTCCGGCCTGACTTTGAAAGCCTCAAATCTGAGATTTGGGGATTAAAATTGACGTCTTTGAAGAAGCAAAAATACTTTGGCCAAAATGCAGCTTTTTCCTTGTGTGGATTCAGGTCTGAAAATGCCTCAGTTTCCCTCTTTCGCTTTCGCTTTCCGTCCCCTCCCTCTTTCCACGCAGCCGCTCCGATTTCCACCCAGCCACTGGGGGGGGGGGCGAAAGAGGGGCCCTGTTGCGACACCCCACCTCGGCTACAATCGGGAAAGAGGGATCCCTCTCTGTCCTCTGGGGGGAAAGGGGGGAGAGAAGGGGGAGGAGACCACGCAGAGATCGAGGCTGTTGCCGGCTCCCGTCACTCTTACCCTCGACCCGTTTCCCAAAGTCACGTCTGGAGACCCAGCAGCTTTCTTCCCCCCTCCCCCAGGAGCATCTGGGGTGCTCCCCAACCATATCCTTCCCCCAGCCCCTCTCCTCCCCCCTCTGAGCCCCCTCCTTACCGGGGGTCTCCTTCCCCCCTTCGCTTCCGGGGATCCGGGCCAGCGACCCCGACAGCAGCAGCAGCGTCAGGGGGAGCCCAGCGGAGCCCATGGACGCCGCCCCACAAGCGCCCCCAGAGAGAGGGGAGAGAGACCCAGATGCTCCCAACCCCACAGGCGGAATCGGTGGGTCTGAATGAGGTGGAGGGGGCGTTTTCCTCGAACTTTGGAACTGGGAGGGCCCAGAGGAAGCAGGAGGACCAATCGGAATTCTCCCTTGTGCAGCGTCATCGGTCTCCGGGCAGGGTCTCCTTTGATTGCACCCGATAGAGGAGATAGTTCGGCGCAGAGGGAGAAGCGGAGAAGCGGAGAAGGGGGGGGGGATTTTATGGGGAGAGGAATCAGCCCTGGGACCCCCTCCCCAGAATCGACCCTCTTGAGGTTAGCTCCGTTCCTCTGGGTGGGAGTGGAGGGAATATTTTGCCCAAAGAAGAAGAAGAAATATCCATATCCATGGACGGGATGTATAAGAGGATCCGGGCAGGTTTTCTCCCTTGTGAAAGATCTCAGTGCTATTTTAAGAAGGATGGATGGGTGGAGGGATGGACAGCATATTAAACCAAACAATACATTTATAATTTATAAAATAACCCGGGAAGTTAATGGAAATTCTGTGGACTTCAATAATTCTATACCCTCAAGTATAGGATTACAGCCTTATCCATTAAAGCCTGAAAACTCCCCCCCCTAAACTATCCAAAAAACCAGACATTCTCTTTTTTAATGTTTCACTACATCCATGGAAACCATTTTTTCTAGGACATTCGGGTTGTGGTCAATTCCTCAAAGGCTGGTCAGGCAGATCCTCAGTTCCCGGTTCTGCTCCAAAGGGCTTTGGGGGTCCAGAGGGGGCCTGAATCCTTCCCAGGGATGGGGGGGGGCTGAAGGGGTCACACTCCCCCCTGACCCAGCACCAGCCTCGGCAGGCCAGAGCCGGGTCCACCCCCCTCGCAGCTGAAGGAGGTTGCACCACAGTTGTGTATACACAGCCAGTCGCACAAAGTAGGTCCCAGATCCAGGCAGCGTCTGTGGGGGGGGGGGGCTCCTTCGCTCGCCTGATCAAAGCAGAACTCCTGGGCTCTTTTCATGTTTTCCCAGCAAGATTTTGATTTTCTCTGAGTTCCTCCTGCCCCCCCAGCCCTCCACACACCCCCACACAAACACACAGAGGAACTTTGTTTGTTTCTGCAACCCCCGACAGCTGAAAGAGTGCTGGAGTTTCGCTCCCCCACCTCCCAGCCTGAAGCGCTGGGCTCCCCCGAAGCGGAACCGAGGAACTGGCCTTGATCCAGCAGGCAACAAGCTCGGATTCTTCCCCAGGGCAGCTCCGGGACTGTCCTGCTCTGCCCCACGGCTGAATCTCCAGCTGGGGCAGCCCCTCCGAAGATCCTCTGCCCTCCCCCCTTGAAGCAGTGGAGGGGCCCCTCCCTACCCCCGAGGAGACCCCGGACAGCCCAGGGAACAAACCGAGGGAGGGTTGGAGAAACGTCACTGGAGGCCGAAAGGTCCCAAAGGCTCCGATTCTCGATTCTCCTCCTTCACACGTTACGGGGAGACTCGGCTCTCGGGGGGGGGAGAGGTTGAAGGGGCTTTGATGCCGGGAAAGGTGGAAGGAAAGAGAGGAAAAGGATGAGAAGCAGGGAGGGGGAGGGGCTCAGTTGGAGTGGGGGGAGGGAGATGCTGAGGGAGGACCTGGAGGAGGGGGGTGGTCACAGGTCTCCCCAAAGTCACGTCTGGAGACCCAGCAGCTTTCTTCCCCCCTCCCCCACGAGCATCTGGGGTGCTTCCCAACCATATCCTTCCCCCAGCCCCTCTCCTCCCCCTCTGAGCCCCCTCCTTACCGGGGGTCTCCTTCCCCCCTTCGCTTCCGGGGATCAGGGCCAGCGCTCCCACCAGCAGCAGCAGCACCAGGGGGAGCCCTGCGGAGCCCATGGACGCCGCCCCACAAGCGCCCCCAGAGAGACCAGAGACAGAGACGCGGTGGCTCCCAGCCCCAGAGGCGGAATCGGGGGGTCTGGATTAGGGGTGAGGGGCGTTTTCCTCGAACTTCGGACGTGGGAGGGCCCAGGAAAATGGAGTGACCAATGGGATTTCTCCCTTGTGCAGCGTCATCGGTCTCCGGGCAGAGCCTCCCTTGACTTCGCCCGATAGAGGAGATAGTTCGGAGTAGAGACAAGCGGAGAAAGTGGGAGGGGGATCCTTTCAGTCCTGGGGGGGGGCTGTAACGTCGGGAGGGGGCTGTTTCATGCCAGCTCCGGAGGGGAGTGTGGATTTCCCTTTGTGCCCCCCCCACCGCACGATTCTCAACCAGTCTTCCTTTCTCTGTGGGCCTGGAGGGGTGGACTAGATGCCCTTTTGGTTCCCACCGGGCCTAGAGGGAGCCCAGGCTGGAGTTGCCGAGACTCCGGAAGGGAAAAGTGGAGCCAGAGCTTGATGGATCCTTTTGAGCCCCCCCACCTCCCCGCTCAGTATGGAAGGAGGAAGCCCCCAGCATTAGATGACAAGAGGGGAGGGGCAGCCCCACAGCCAGCCAGGACTTGGGAGGGTCACCTAGATAGACCAGTGTTTCCCCAACTTGACAATTTTAAGGCATGTGGACTTCAACTCCCAGAATTCCACAGCCAGTGCTGGCTGTGGAATTCTGGGAGTTGAAGTCCACATGCCTTAAAATTGTCAAGTTTGGGAAACACTGGTCTAGACCAGTGGTTCTTAACTTTTTGAACAAATCGCCCCCTTGAGCCAATGAGGAAGTTGTCATCGCCCCCCTCCCCCAACATAACCTCTCAATCACAACATAGGAAATGATTCTTCAATTTATGCAAACACTTTTTTTGTTTTCTTTAAAATTGTCATCAGGACATATCGATGCAAATAATTTATTGCCAGTCTTTTCCCCATATCTCCCATATCCTGGCCAATGGCGCGCCACTGTATGGGTAGAAGCTGCTGTGCAACGCGCATGAAGATAAGCGATGCGTCTTCACATATCTACGGCGTTCTGTACTGAAGCTAGCTGGAGGAACATTTGAAAACACAATTCAATCCACTAATAGCGAGTGAGCTGATGTTTTTGTACGGCAGATATACAGCGATTCACTGTACGAAAAAGTCTCAAAAGTGTCCCCCAAACTTCTCGCTCCATCGCTCCCATATCGCCCCCTTTTTGTTCCTTCACCCCCACGTTGCCCCTTTTCGTTCCATCACCCCCCTGAAAAATGAAATCACCCCCTGGGGGACAATATCGCCCAGGTTAAGAACCACTGACCTAGACACCCAGATAACCTGACGCACCTAGACGCACGCACGCACGCACACACACGCACACACACACACTCTCTCTCTCCAATCCGAAGAAAACCCTGAGCTAAACCAGGAAGAGAGGAAGAGAATCTGCAAGATCCCTTGCTCAGAACGTCTGCAAGAATCGGCCCCTTCAGATTTCCCTCCCCTCAGCCCCAAATGTGACGGGATCTCCCTCTTTCTTTCTGGGGTTCAGGATCCCCCTTTTTTTCTGGCAATGCAGAAAAAAATTTTAACCTTCTTTTTAATACATTTTTTATTTATTTATTGGTTATAATTTACACCAAACAGAGCTCCTCTTTTTTAAAAAACAAGTCTTATTAATTTTTATTAATTTATTAATTTTTCAATTTTTACATCCAAGTAATTAGAAAGAAATGTAATGATTGGGTAATCAAAAATCCAATAGTAGAATCATTCATGTTGGAATTATTGATTATCTAGCCTGTTAGGCTGAGTCATCAGCTGCAGTAGGCCAAGGTATGAGGAAGTCAGAAGTAAAAAAGATTTTGTTGGTGCCGTGTGTAACAGCTGTATAGGAGCGTGTGCAAAACAAAGTTAGCACGTGTAATATGCTAATATGCTGTGTCATAACAAATGTGGTTGGTGTAAGGTGGTCACCAGGTGCCTATAAACCCGCCTTCTGATAACACAATAAAAGGGATGCTTCGGCTTTGTTTGAGGCTCCCATCCCGAGGAAACCACCTGTTTGTGTCTGTTCTTCAACACCCATGGGAGACTGCTGGGCGCGAGAAAACCCACACATTCATATATATCTCAGGTTACCTCCTTAAAAGTTCCCTCTCTATTTCCCTTAATTTTTATATCATATTCAAATTAATACATTTCTAGATAGAGCTCAATCAATCAATACAATTAGCAGTAAAATTTTACTTATACATATCCAAATCCTGTTTTTTAAGTTTTACTTAATTCCAATTACCATATTCCAATTTGGCCATTAATAACCGTAATAATTAAACTTCGGGTAACCCCAATTTCCCTCATTTCATTACCAAATAATTACCGTATCTAGAATACGCATATTATTCCGAAAATTAAATTCTTACTTTATTTCACAACTATATTCTATTTCTCGTCCTAATAGCTCCTCATTTGCTTATAAAGTACCTTTCAGTGTCACAAACCCATTTCCATATTACAATTCAAAACTATAATCTAAGAATTAATTTTCATTCTCATTATAAATCTAGGTCCTAAATATTAAATGAATCAATATCTCTAAAAATCTCCTTAACCCATTAAGTAGAGTTTTAAGCTATTCCATCACCAATCAAGAAGGGAAGGAGAAAAAGAGACTTTCAACCTTATTTTAATACATTTATTTATTTGTGGGTTATAATTTACACCACCCAGAACTCTTTGAGGGAGAGGGTCAATTTAGAAATATCAATAAATGACAATAATAAATGAATAAATTTCATAGGTCTGAGAGCACAGAATAAATCAGGGGCAGATCTTTATCCGGGAGAGTACTAATAAATGAAATGAAAGCGGTGATGGGGGGGGTGTCCCAGCTTCCGCCCCCCCCATGGAACTCCCTCCCTCACCTCTCCGGCCAACCACAGAAGCTCTCTGGGCAATCCCGTAGTTGGGCCGGCAGAAGTAAACCACTTGGGCCTTTGCGTCCTGCAGATGCCCTCATCTCTGTTGAAATTACCACAAATCTAACACCTTTTCTTTCCTTTGTCCACAACAAAATAATACTTAGTATTTTACATGACTATAAATCTAACATTCCTCCCATTTGAGCGCGTTCTGATTTATAGAGAACTACTGGGCTTCCCATTATCTTGGAAGGAACCTCACATAATCCTTTAAGTGTTTGGGTGGACCTCTGGCCCGCTCTGATCTTCTTAGAACAGGTGTGCTTGCCTGGTCTGCCAGATCACCTGCCAGGCTCGTCAGACCAAGACTTTGATGCCCCCTATATTCAGGCAACCCTCCATTATGCTGACTGGCCGGATCCTGTAAACCCAAATCAGAGTTCCTTGGTGGGGTGGAATTCCCCAAGTCCACTATGGATTCGGAGGAAGAGTGATGGAGATGAAGCTGCTGTGGGTTCAAAGCAGGGAGAGATTTGGGTGTCTGGAGGGACAGGCAGGCCCGGAGTACCTGGGGTGAGTCTAGATGGTCTCCATCCCTCCCTCCCAAGAAAGGGAGGCCCTGAAAGGAAAGCCAGAGGGGTCTCTGCAGGAGAAGCTCCAAGCTGCCATTCTCCTCCTCCCCCCAATCTAAAACTTTGAGCCTCCATTTTTCAGAGGTTGCAAGAAAGACAGAAATTCATCAGCTACTGAAAAAAAAAAAAACATTCTTTCCCATCAGGAATCAGGAAGGAGGGCAGGATTAATTCATGAGTGCTGAAGAAAAAGAGACACACACACAAAATTAGAATATAAACCTTCAGTGTAAATAACATATTATTCTTATAGCCCCCCCAGGAAGACCCACACTGCAGGGGGGGTGGTTGATAGGCAGGGACACAGTGAGGGAGAATTGCCCCCCCCCTTTCAGGGAAGAAAAGGATGCAAAGGACCAGCGATTCATCTTTTGGGGTTGATGGAATTTTCTCTAATTGATTTAATTAGGGAGAAGGCCTAATTAATCAAGAGAAGGCCTCCCCCCCCCCGCCTAGACGTTTCAAAGAAGATGGGGCCAGGATGGAGCATGGCAGCAAAGCCGGGTGTCACTTGGCCAGGAATTGTGTGAAATGTCACAAGGAGACTTCCCTTCCGTTTTGCAATTTCCCAAAACTTGGAAACATCCTGGGCCATATTTTAGTGTTTCTGTGTGTGTTTGCTTTTGATTGCAATGCATTTGCAGGTCTCTGTAGGGAAAAGCTGCCTAAAATTTCAAAAATCTGTTGCATCTGCAGCTAGGAGGTTTTGTTCAGGCACATTTTATTTTAAAAAAGGAACAATTAACGAATGTTAAGGAAACATCTATAACCTGAGGACAAACTCACCTGCAGGAGGCTGGATGGGAGGTGCTGGAAGGAGAAAAAGAGCCAATCAGAACCCTTCATGGGTTGGAGGACTCAGGGGGTCCCCCTGCCCATCGATAGCCCATAATAGGTTGCAGGATGCTTACTTATACAGTAGACCCTCAAAGAACAGAATTTCCCAAGCAAATCTCCAAGAGGGCCTTCTTGCCATCTGCTAAGCTTGGTGAGAGGCCTCCCCTGGATGGTCCCCTCCCCACAATCTCTTATCAAGCCCCCCAGACTCACCGTTCATGCTCTTCAGGTAGAGGGAGAGCCCCATGACAAAGAAGATCAACCCGATCACGGCTGCCACGATCCCCGTCCAGAGTTTGCTCCTGGCAGAGTTGGAGGATCGGGGCTCTGGGGAAGGAGAAGGAGCCCCCCCCTGAGCAGGAGCATCAGGGCCAGCTTTTCCCCCCAGGAGGGTCCATCTCAGCTCTCCCCCATAGGGAGGGTCTCTCCCCCCTTCTCAGGGCAGGATGAGGTCCCCAGAGCAGGAGGGGAGGGAGGGGCTCACCCCACTGGATGGTGATGGGGGCCTTCAGGCTGGCATGCTCCACCTGGCAGGTGTAGACGTCTCCCCGCTGGGGCTGGGTCTCCAGCATCACCTGGAGCTGGTAGGTCCAGTCTCCATTCTGGAGCTCCTCCCCAAAGGCCACGCCCTCTTTCTCTGGCTGCCCGTTCTTCAGCCACTGGACCTCGATCCCCATGGGGTAGAAGCCCCTTGCGGTGCAGAGGAGGATGGTGTGGGGGGAAGCGGGGTCCAGCTTGGTGGAGGAGATGGAGACGGTGGGCTTGGCTGGAGGGGAGGATGAAGATGAGGCACGACCACGAACGCAAAGCCAAACAATAGCAATGCAGCTCACCATCTCACATTCCCCTGCAACTCAGACTAACCTGAGCACAACAAAGCCCCCACCCAAACAGAACACCCCCCCAACCAATCAGAGCACAGCCAACCCCCATCCAATCAGAGCACAGCCAACCCCCCATCCAATCAGAGCACAGCCAACCCCCCATCCAATCAGAGCACAGCCAAGCTCCTAACCAATCAGAACATACCTCCATCGAATCAGAACACAGCCAAGCTCTCATCCAATCAGTTCATACCCCCACTGGCAGTTAAAAGGAAGAAACAGCTAGGATCACACATTGCTCCTCGAAGCACAAAGCCGAAAACACCAGCCTGAAGATTACGAATGACGTCGCCAAGACACTTCCAATTTTACACGGGAGAAAACCCGAATAACCAAAGACCTACATACAAACACCTGCGAAAAATGTAATATTTGGATGGATTTTCTGGAGGGAACTTTTCTGGGCAGGAAAAACTTTGGACCTTGGGAAGAAAAGGAACATTATGTGACTGATGGGAAGGAGAGGGATGTAGTTTTTTTCTCTTTGGATGTTTAATTGACATTGTGACAAGCTTAAAAAAGTCTTATTTTGGTGCAGCCTTTGTTATCTTGTCACTTGCAGGAGAGGCGGTGGGAGGGGGGATCAATCCGATGTATTTTGGACCAGTTTAGTCTGGCAAGGAAGGTCCTGCTGGATTGTTCCCAGCAGAGGAATTCTCTATAACAATTGTCTGGGGCTTAACTGTGTGTGTGTGTGTGTGTGTGTGTGTGTGTGTGTGTGTGTGTGTGTGTGTGTATGTGTGTGTGACTTACTCTCTCAGGGGGAGGGGGAGTTCCTATATTTTTAATCTGTCCTTCTGGCCCCAAAAGGCCAGAGATGGTTTCCAACTCCTTCTGTGCCGGGATTCTCTGCCCAAGGAAGTTCTGCATTCGGGAGGGAAAGGTCTCCCGTCTGCTTCCTTCCCTGGGATCTTCAGCCGGAACCAGGACACCTTGTTGTATAATCCCACCTTTTTAAACTGTGATTTAAATTTTAACCTTATCTTTATTCATGGGTTACTGTTCTATCCTACACCACCCAGAGCCCCTCTTTGGGGGAGGGAGGGGGGGCCGTTTAGATACAAATGAAAATTTTTTGTGGATTTCAGAGGAGAGAATATATGTAAGGAGTGAATATTTCTCCCAGAGAATCTTAATAAGTGAAAGGAAGGGGGGGTCCCGGGATCCCCTCCCAAATGCCCCCTCCTCCACTCACATCTCCGGCCGACCACAGAATTGCCCTGGAAAACCCGGTAGTTGTATCGGCAGACGGAATCCGCTTCAGCCCTCTTGATCTGCAGATAGACCTTATCGTTATTCCACTTGTCCACATCGGGCTGGCCCGACGGAGTGACGGCCACGAATTTCCCGAGGTCGCTGTCGAAGTAGTCGATCTCCTGCTGGTCGTAGATATACCGGTGCAGGAGTCGCACACCGCTGCGTCCCGTTGAAGAAATGGCATTCGGTCTTCACTTGGGCCAGGAAATGGGCTGCAGGGAGAAGGAGGGCCGTCAGGAGGGACTCTAGGGCCCATCGTTCCCAGCCGCTAGCAAAGGAGGGACCCATACGCCAAGCGGGAGGAGGGGGAGGCCTTCCGTGAGAGACTGGCGGAAGACGCCCCCTGGAGGAGAGAGGGGGAACTCCCTCAGTGCCAGGCGGAGGAGGACTTGCTGGGGGGGGGGGTCTGGAGGAGGGGGAAAGAAAGAGGGGGAGGGGAGGAACTTCCTGTGGGACCTCCTCCATCTTCACCGGGTGGAAAAAGGCAGGCAGAAGCTCAACTGGTCTAGCAGATCTACTCTCTGTAGGCAGCGTTGGATCTAAAGGGGGAGGAATTGGGGGGGGCTGAAACTTTTTGGGGTGAGGGAAAGTAATATCCATACCCCCACTCTCTCTCTTCTTTTGGGGGGCCAGGGAATATGGGGAAGGGGGCAGAATGAGTGACACTCCTGAGGGGTCCCAGCCCTGTCAACCGCCCACCTTCCCTGGGTCCCCCCAACTTATCTTTCTCCCCCCAATCTTCAGTCCAACTCCCTGCCTTGGGATGATTTTCGAGATTCAGACTTGTGTCCTCTCCCCCTCCCCAAGAGGCCCCCTGCAGCCCCCCCAAGAGCATCTCAAAGGAAGGGTCTCCAGCCCCCCTGACGATAGGGATTGTTTGGGGGAGCCATAGTGGGCAATTCAGAGCCCCCCCAAATGCTCCTCTCTCACTTCCCCCCTCCCTCAGGTCCCGATAGAGCAACGGGGGATTATGGGGTGGGGGTTTCTTGGCCTCCTCCCCAAATTCAGAGCCTCCCCCGGAAGGGACCGAAGCTCAACTCCGGCCTGACTTTGAAAGCCTCAAATTTGAGATTTGGGAATTAAAATTGAAGAAGCAGAAATACTTTGGCCAAAATGCATCTGGCTCAGATACGTAGACGACACCTTCATAATCTGGCCACATGGGAAAGAAAAACTGGACAACTTCCTCACACACCTCAACAGCCTACACCCCAAAATACAGTTCACCATGGAAACAGAAACTAACAACCAACTTCCCTTCCTGGATGTCTTAGTCTACAAGAAATCCAATGGCTTCCCTAGGACACACCATCCACCAGAAGAAAACACACACAAACCGCTATCTGCACGCTCTCTCACACCACCATCCAGCACAGATCAACTCTGTAGCCAAGACACTCATCTCCAGAACAAAACGCTTAGCTGACGAACAACACCTAAAACCCGAACTACACACTCTGCACCAATGTACTAACATCCAATGGATACCATAGAAATAAGATTACAAACCTAATCCAAAAAGAAACCCCCACTAAAATCCAAGACAAAGAACAAGAAAACGGCAAAGCCATCCTCCCATACATAAAAGGCATCACAGACAGAATCAGTAAGATCCTCCATAAACACAACATCAAAACAGCATTCTGCACAAACAGAAAAATATCCACCATCCTTAGAAACCCCAAAGATAAAATTGAATTAGAAAATCAAGGAGTATACGAAATCCCATGCACCACTTGTCCCACCACATACATCGGACAAACCAACAGAAGAATAAGTGCACGCATTGAAGAACATAAGAACTCAGTCAAAAAAGAGGAACCAACATCTTCCCTGGTCCAACACCTTAAAGCTACAGGACATGAAATTGACTTTAAAAATACCAGAACCATTGCCAAAAGTGAACATTTTAATAACAGAATAATCAGAGAAGCCATCGAGATAGAAAAACGCCCACACAGCATGAACAAGCGAGATGATACCTCCCGCCTACCAGCCATTTGGAAACCCGCCCTCATTGACAAACGACTCCCTAACACAAAAAATGATACCAGACCCACACTCACAAAAACCACACAGGAGGTCACCACCAAACATCCACGCAAAAAACAAACCCAAAGCCACACGGACTATGAGGCACGACCACAAACCAGAAGCCAGACCACAGCTGCATCATTAGCCACTTTAACCCCCCCCAATCATACATGAAGCAAACTGACACCCTCCATGAAGAGGAAGCACGACCACGAACGCGAAGCCAAGGAATGGCAGGGCAGCCCAAAATCTTGAATCCCTCTGCAACTCAGACTAACCTGAGCACAACCAAACAGAACACTCCCACAGCCAATCAGAGCACAGCCAACCCCCCAGCCAATCAGAGCACAGCCAACCCCCCAGCCAATCAGAGCACAGCCAAGCCCCTAACCAATCAGAACACACCTCCACCCAATCAGAACACAGCCAAGCTCCCACCCAATCAGTTCATACCTCCACTGGCAGTTAAAAGGAAGAAACAGCCAAGACCACACACTGCTGCTCGAGGCACGAAGCTGAAAGCACCAGCCTGAAGATGACGAATGGGACTTCGTCGAAACGTCGCCAAGACACTTCCAATTTTACGTGGGAGAAAACCCGAACAACCAAAGACCTACATACAAATACCCGCGAAAACCTCAGAAAACAAATATATATATATATATATATATATATATATATATATATATTAATATATATATATATATATATATATATATATATATATATATATATATATATATATAAATATATATATATATATATATATATATATATATATATATAATATATATATATATATATAATAAAATATAAAAATGAACACTAGGGTAATAAAAACTAAGGAAGTTTTTAATAGGTTAAAACTATAAAAGTTTTAAAAGCGCCAAGCTTTCGCCGTCACCTGCCGGCATCCTCAGGGCTGGCGTGCCAGAGAATGAACATACGCGAGCGCTTCCAACAAGTAAAAAAGGGGAGAACGGAGGAAGAACACTGTAACCAGGAGGGACGCGCCTCGATGGCTGTGCACACACCCCCAGGATTGAGCACTCGGAGTAAGACACGTGCGAGGCAGCTGGGCATGACAACGAACAAGAGACGACCCCTCCACCATGCGGAATACCCCCCCACGCTACACCAGACTCGTAACAATTTACGGGATTACCAGGATATAAACATATTAAAACCGAAAGCATTGAGACCGGAAATATATGGGACTCTAAAAGTAACAACCGACAGAACGGGGTGGAGAAAGGAACTTGAACGTCCACCACCACCCAAGCCTGAGGGGAGATCGGAACATGAAAGCAACCGAAATAACTGGAATTGCCATTCAGCTAATCTGAGGTTGGAGAACTGGAGACGGACGAGGATAAAAAATACAACTAAGAAGAGAAAAAAGCGCAGGCCAACTATACACGGCTGAACCAATCAGGCCCCATAACAAGATCAAGGAGCCGAGCGCAAACCTCGGCACGCCTATAAAAAGACCTTCTCATTCTCTGGCACGCCAGCCCTGAGGATGCCGGCAGGTGACGGCGAAAGCTTGGCGCTTTTTAAAACTTTTATAGTTTTAACCTATTAAAAACTTCCTTAGTTTTTATTACCCTAGTGTTCATTTTATATTTTATTATGAATATCCCTAGGGTTCACATTTTTAACCTTTTTTAATCGCATATATATATATATATATATATATATATATATATATATATATATATATATATATATATATATATATATATATATATATATATAGAGAGAGAGAGAGAGAGAGAGAGAGAGAGAGAGAGAGAGAGAGAGAGAGAGAGAGAATCATTGTGGAAGAAATTTTGCCAGATAAAAGTGCAGATAGAGAGTTGAATCTGATGAACTCTCCCCCCAGGAATTTGCACGTTTTGGCTGTGGAGCCGGAAGCGCTCCTAAAACAAAAGGCTCCTTTTTATTGTTATTTATTAAGATTACGATGGCATGAGATAGAAAATAAAGGGAGTAGAGAAATGGGAAAGAGAAGAAAGGGGGAAGGAGAGTGTAGGATAAAGGGAAAAAGAAGAAAAAAGAGGAAAAAAAGAAAAAGTGGAAAAGATTTCCAGCACGATAAAATACAAAGTGAAATTGCAGCCTTGTTTTTATTTCTATTGTAGATTGTTACTAAACATGAACCACTTCTATAACAACAACTTAAGTTAATCCGCGAATCCTAAAGTCCAGATTTCGTTTTTTTTCCTGCCTCAAACACAAAGTCCAGAAATGGTTTCCACGTAGAAACACAGCTGGATCTATTCTTTTCTCTGGTCAAAACAGTTTATTTTGCCATCTCTGCCAGTTCCTCCACTTCCATTCATCCTTCTTCCATAGTGGGGACGGAGGTTTCTTTCCATTTTTCCATATAAAGAATTCTGGCTGCACTCAGCATGTACAATATCAAATTTCCGGTTTTTATTTCACCTGTCTTGTCCAGTAATCCTAAAAGATAAACCTCTGGCTTTCAATAGACACAGAGAGATAAATCACATTTCCACACCATTCAAAAGAAACAATAAAAATCCTAGGAAGGGGACAAAAAAAGACACACCTCCGCTCCACCAGCCAATAGATAAGCAGGGATCACCCCAGACAAACAAGCAAGT
This sequence comes from Crotalus helleri, assembly GCA_024509115.1. Lineage (NCBI taxonomy): Eukaryota > Metazoa > Chordata > Lepidosauria > Squamata > Viperidae > Crotalus > Crotalus helleri. Next base: position 162,094 of record JAKSXO010000185.1, on the reverse strand, counting down.
GGAAAACAACATTCCATCCAGGATGAAACCACACCCACACTGGCAGGAGCGGTGCTTTTTTTGTAAAAAAAAAAAAAAAGGTGCCGTAACTCACAGACGTCACACAACCCACCTTGCTTACCTTATAAGGTTTACCTTTGTAGTTGAAAAAAAAAATCACCCTTCAATTTTTAGTGTATCTAAAAGACTAGCATTTTATTCAAGGCAACTCTGGACAATTCGTTGAAAAAAGATGCCGGAACTCCGTTCTGGTGCGTTCTATGACCAAAAAAGCCCTGGGCAGCAGTAGAATAGGAGTCTCTTCTTAAAAACCTCTAGTGATGGAGCGCCCAGGATTTCTGGTGGCAGGCTGTTTCATTGGTTAATTGTCCTCACTGTTAGGAATTTTTTCTTTAATTGCAGGTTGCTTCTCTCTTTGGTCAGTTTCCAACCATTGCTTCTTGTCTTGCCCTCTGCTGCTTTGTTGTGGCAGCCTCTCAAATACTGGAATACTGCTAATCATGTCACCCTTATTACTTCTTTTCTTTAGAGTAGCCAAACCCAAGTCCTGCAGCCTTTGTATGTTTTAGTCTCCAGGCCTTTGATCATTTTAGTTGCTCTTCTCTGAACTTTTTCCAAAGTCTCAACATCTTTTTTGTAGTATGGTGACAGAAATTGGTTGCAGTATTCCATCCGTGGTCTCACTTTTCTCTACAGTAGCCAAACCCAAATCCTGCAACCGTTCTTCATATGTTTTAGTCCCCGGGCCGCCTCGCCCGAGTCCGCCGCCGCGCCTCCGCCTCGCCCGCAGCACCCCTCCTCACCCGGCGCTCCAGACGCGCAGGGGTTAAAAGCAGCGAGCGGCGCCGCCTAGAGGGGAACGGGCGGAAGCGTCTGGCGCAGGCGCCTTTCGGAGCTGAAGCCAAAGTGCCGCCAGGACTGAGCGCGGGCTTCGGGGACGGGGAAAGGCGGGAGCGGGAGGAGCCCCAAGTGGGAGGGGGGGGAGCCAGCCTGTGAGAAGTAAGGGCGGAAGACAAGCGCAGTTTCTAGGATTCCTTTTGTTCTTATAGGCTGGGCAAGAGGGTCCTTTGGTTGGGGGGGAGGAGGAAAAGAGGTTTCTGCCCCTCTGAACCTCCCCCCCCAAATAATGTCAGTCCTTTGAGACTTTGAAAGCAATCAAGGAAAACAGGCCACTCCCACCAATCCAGGCTGGGGCAGCTACCGGATATAAAGCGCAAAGCAAATCGCACTCCTCACTAGCCCTGATCATGTTACCTAGTTGGGTCACGAAAGGTCTGCAAGAAAAGAACCAAGTGCAGAGGGCACGGAGGACTCCGACTCAATCTACAGATATTCTCCTCTGTTGGAGTCCATTGTCTTTTGAATGCCTGCCCCAGGACTACAGATCCCATCCTCATCAGCTGACCCTGAGACTTCTCCATTTCCCACAAGGTTCCCCCCTCCCCCAGTCTGGGACAAGATAAGATAAGATAACCTTTATTGTCACCGGAGCATGACAAGCATCTTCTCCTTCCGCCCGTCTGAACCCACACGAAATGTCACTCATCTGAGGCCTTGAAAGCAATAAAACATGCCCCTCTGTGGGGACCCTGAAGCATTTCTCCAACCCCTGAGAGTTAAGAAACCAGACACAGACACACAGTCATTGCCAACACTTCCTGGGACACCACGCAAGTCCAGACCACACCCAGTGGCTTTTCAGTCACCCCCACATGGACCTCCCCAGGATAACATTTCCAGTCATCTTTGAGGAAGAGGGAAAGATACAGGTGAAAAAATCATTGACTTCTGACTCTTTGGCACAGTAAAATAAATAATAACATACAACCGCAATTTAACAATAGATTAGACTAGACTAGACTAGACTAGACTAAGGTTTGGTTGGAACAGAACAGAAATAGACTATAGAATAGAATATAGCAGTGGTGGCGAACCTATGGCACGGGTGCCAGAGGCGGCACTCAGAGCCCTCTCTGTGGGCACACGCGCCATCGCCCCAGTCCTAGGCCTTCAGCTGGGTTTTATAAAACCTTTTCGCTTTAGGCCTCCGCTGCCGTGTGCAAAAAAAAAAAAAAAAAGGTTCAATCAGTCAATTTCAACTTCTCGCAGGAAAAAAAAAGATCTTGCAAAGTTGGAATTGATTGATTGAACTTTTTAGTCCCACCCAGTTTGCTGTTACCACTGCAGCCACGCCCACCCAATGGGCCACACCCACCTGGCACTTGACGATGCATAAGTGGGTTTTGGGTTGCAGTTTGGGCACTTGGTCTCTAAAAGGTTTGCCATCACTGGAATATAGAATAGAATAGAATGAAAATAAGAAAAAGAATAGAATAGAATAGAATAGAATAGAATAGAATAGAATAGAATAGAATAGAATAGAATAGAATAGATCCCTTGGCAGACTGAGGAAAATTTTCAGGGATGACTTATATCCTGGTTGGTACCTCTTTACTCGGGTAGGAGCTATAGAGACATAGCCAGCTGTACCAACAGGCTGAAGAACAGCTTCTATCCATGGGCTGTCAGGATCTTGAATGGGACGTAATTTTATGCATGATAGACTTGTGAGGCCGGCGTGCTGTGCAATTAGCTCACAGGGTGTAATAAGTTGGTGGGGTTGTAATCACTGTGAGTTGGGAGGGCACGGAAGGAGGCTCAGCCAATCTCACTGTATAGATGTTATACTTTGATAATAAAGGTTCATTCAATAGAGTAGAGTAGAGTAGAGTAGAGTAGAGTAGAGTAGAATAGAATAGAATAGAATAGAACAGAACAGAATAGACAATATGGAAGAAAGTAGAGTAGAGTAGAGTAGAGTAGAATAGAATAGAATAGAATAGAATAGAATAGAATAGAATAGAATAGAATAGACAATATGGAAGAGAGTAGAGTAGGGTAGAGTAGAGTAGGGTAGAGTAGAGTAGAATAGAATAGAATAGAACAGAATAGAATAGACAATATGGAAGAGAGTAGAGTAGGGTAGAGTAGAATAGAGTAGAGTAGAGTAGAATAGAATAGAATAGAACAGAACAGAACAGAACAGAACAGAATAGACAATATGGAAGAGAGTAGAGTAGAGTAGAATAGAGTAGAGTAGAGTAGAATAGAATAGAATAGAATAGAACAGATCAGAACAGAATAGAATAGACAATATGGAAGAGAGTAGAGTAGAATAGAGTAGAGTAGAGTAGAGTAGAGTAGAATAGAATAGAATAGAACAGAACAGAACAGAATAGACAATATGGAAGAGAGTACAGTAGAGTAGAGTAGAGTAGAATAGAATAGAACAGAATAGAGCTGGAAGGGACCTTGGAGGTCTTCTAGTCCAGCCCCCTGTTCACGCAGGAGAGCCTATTCCGACTCAGACAGGTGAATGTCTAGCCTCTTCTTAAAAATCTCCAGTGATGGAGCGGGTTCTCTATCCCCCTTCGCTTCTGGGGATCCAGGCCAGCATCAGGGGAAGCCCAGCAGAGCTCATGGATGCCGCCCCACCAGCGCCCTGAAAGAGAGTGGAGAAAGCATAGAAGGTATCCCAGCCCCAGAGACGGAACCGGGAGGTCTGGATTGCGGAGGAGGGGGCGTTTTCCTCGGATTTCGGAATTGGGAGGGATCAAAAGAAGGATCGCCAACTTCTGATAACGGAAATGGCAGAAGAAGAAGAAGAAGAAGAAGAAGAAGAAGAAGAAGAAGAAGAAGAAGAAGAAGAAGAAGAAGAAGAGAAGGAGGACCAATGGGAAGTCTCCTTTCTTCAGCGTCATCGGTCTCCAGGCAGAGCCTCCCTTGACTTCACCCTGTGGAGGAGAGTTCCACGCAGAGAGAGAAGCGGAGAAAGTGGGGGGGGCGAGGCCGGGGGGGGGAGGATCTTTCTTCGTTGGAAAGACCCGGGGCTTCTGCTGGGTTCTGGCTTCGTGTTGAGGGGGGGAGGGGAGGCCACCTGTGGGGCGATTAAGAAGGAAGTTCTCCCCCCTCCCCTTCCGGAGATGAACCCCCCGCCCCAGGAGCAGATCCGGGCAGATCACGGACGACGCTGGGCCGGCTGTGGGGAATTCAGCCTCTCGCCTGAGGCAGGAGGAAGAGAGAACACGAGGGGAGGGGGAGGACATCTGGACTGACCCTCCTGAATCCCCACCTTCACTTGGTCCCCCCCCACTTTTCTTCTTCCTCTTCATCCTCGGCCCAGCTACCTGGGTGATTTGGGCAGGGATCACACCTGCTTTCTATCCCCCTCCCCCCAAAGTCCCCCCGCAGCCCCCCCAAGAGCCTCTCAAAGGGAGGGTCTCCAGCCCCCTTCCCTAAAGGGGGAGTTTGGGGGAGCCAGTTTCGGAGAAGGAATTCAGAGCCCCTCCCCCCATCCTTCTCTCTGAGTTTCCCTCTCCTCCCGTTTGAGCAATGGGAGAATATGGGGGTGTGGGGGTGGGGGGCTTTCTCAATCACCTCCCCAAATTCAGAATCTCCCCCCAAGAAGAGACGGACGCTCCACTCGTTGCCTCACACTGGAGATTCAGAAGAAAAGGTGAAGTGTTTGAAGCTCCAAGAATGCTTTTGCCAAAATGCAGCTTTCGTTGGATTTTGGGTTATGCGTGTAGATTCAGGGGTGGAAATGCCTCAGTTTCCCTCTTTCCCTTTCCGCCTCCTTCCTCTCTCTCCCTAGGCAACCGACTTTGGGGGGGCTTTGAAGCAAGAATAGAATAACAGAGTTAGAAGGGACCCTGTAGGTCATCTAGTCCACCCCCCCTCCCAAGCAGGAGACCCAGTTCTGACAGATGGCAGTCCAGGCTTTTTTTGAAAGCTTACAGTACTTCTGAAGGCAACTTAATTGTTCCCACTATCATAAAATTTCTCCTTTTGTTTCTAGGTCGAATCTCTCCTTGGTCAGTTTCCACCTGTTATTCCTTGCCTGGCCTTCAGTTGCTTTGGAGAATAGCTTGACTCCCTCTTCTTTGGGGCAGCCCCTGAGATATTGGAACGCTGCTATCTTGTCCCCCCTCCTCCTTCTCTTCATTAAACGAGACATCCCCAATTCCAGCAACCTTTCCTTATGTTTCAACCTCCAGTCTCCTAATCATCGTTGTTGCTCTTCTCTGCACTCTTTCTAGAGTCTCAACATCTTTTTTACATCCTGGGGACCAAAACTGGATGCAGGATTCCAAGTGTGGCCTTACCAAGGCCTTGTAAAGTGGTATTACCACTTCCCGTGATCTGGAATCTATCCCTCTGTTAATGCAGCCTAGCACTGTGTTGTATGTTTCTGCCTCCAGTCCCCTCATCATCTTTGTTGCTCTTCTCTGCACTCTTTCTAGAGTCTCAACCTCTTTTATTTTTAACAGTGTGGAGACCAAGAGTGGTATTATTCATTACTTAATTTCATGGTGAGTTACCCAATGACGATAAAGATATATTCTATTCAGTCAGTAGCTCACGCGATCTCGATGGGATCCTTTCTGTTAGAAACGTAGGGAAGGGCTCGCGCTGACGGATCGAGCGGTTGGATTTCAAGTGGATTTCAGCTCCTCGGCTGCCGTTTCCTCTACCCGACGGAGTCCCGGAGCGCGGAGATCAGCGGGGCCTGCCGGAGATCAGCCCGGCTCTTCTCCCCGCGTCCTTTCCTCCCTCCGGTTGGGACCCTCGCGCTCCGTCCGGCTCCTCCGTTGCTCTGCAGGGCCGGCCCCGGAGGAGGAGCCAAGCCCGGCCGGGCGCTTCCTGCTCGGCCGAAGAAGAGGGGGCGGGGGTCCCTGGACTGCGCGGGGGAGGCGGGGAGGGTCTGGAAGAGCTCCGGCCGAGACCCTCCCAGCCACCCCGTCTGCCTGCTCCGCAGGCCGGACTGCCACTGCCGGTGCCCGAGCCCGCAGGACTTCCCCCCCCCCCGGCCCGGGTCCGCGACCCCCTATCCGCTCCCCCCGGGAGCAGGGAGGGAAGCGCCGCGGAAGGGCGAGGCGGCGGGGAAGTCGGGGGTCGGTCCGCGCTCCCTCCCCATCGGCCGGCCAAGCGGAGGCCCGGGGGGACGGAGGACCCCGGGAGGAGCGCGGAAGACTTGGGCGCCTGCGGGGGGGGGGAGAAGCGGGAGCGGCCGGGAAGCAGCTCAGCCGCCCCCTCGCTCTCCGGGCGCTCGGAGGGGAAGCCCCCTCCCCGGCCAAGGGCCCGCCCGCGCTCGGCTTTGGGGCCCGCCGGACTCCCGCCTTACAGCGATCGAGCAAGGAAGCGAAGCCCCCTCCCCACGACACGGCGTGCGACGTTGGCTGGATCGAGGTCTGCTTGTGGGAAGGGTCTCCAGGGTCAGGCGGAGGAAGGGGCCCCTGGGATGGGGGGCCAGCACCCCGGTGAGGAGGAAATGGACAGGGGCCCCTGGGCCCACCAGGGTGGGGGATTCTGGGAAAAAGGCCTCCGGAAAAAGAGCCTGGATGGCAAGGCAAGCCACCCACGCATCGTGGATCACCGCTTAGGGGACCTCTGCCACCGGGGGGCCACGGGAGCCGGGCAACTGCCGCCTGCACATCCGGGCCCATGGGTGGTAGCAGCTGGAGAGACGCAGCAAGGCGCAGATGCTGGACCTGGTGCTGTTGCAGCAGGTGAGACCTGGTTTGGATCCTGGTTTGCTGAAGAAATGGCCCACTGTAACAAGGCCTAAAGTATAGTTTAAGAGGAGCAAGGCTGCTCCCAGGTGAGATGGGGGACCAGCGTGACCTTTGACTTTCCCTGAACTACTTGTCCAAAGCTTCTTTTTTCTTTTTCTTTCTTTCTTCCTTCCCTCCCTCCTTCCCTTCCTTCCTTCCTTCCCTTTCTTTTTCTTTTCTTTCTTCTTTTCCTTCCTTCCTTTCTTCCATACTTCCTTCCTTCCTTTCTTTCCTCCCTCCCTTTCTCTTCCTTCCTTTCCTTCCTTCCATCCATCCTTCCTTTCTTTCTCTCTCTTTTTTTTTCTTTCTTTCTTTTTTCTTTCTTTTCTTTCTTCCTTTCCTTCCTTCCTTTCTTTTCTTTCTTTCCTCCCTCCCTCTTTCTCTTCCTTCCTTTCTTCCTTCCTTCCTTTCTTTCTTCCTTTCCTTCCTTCCTTCCTCTTTCTTTCTTTCTTTCTTTCTTTCTTTCTTTCTTTTTCTTTTCTTTTCCTTCCTTCTTTCCTTCCTTCCTTCCTTCCTTCCTTCCTTCCTTCCTTCCTTTCTTTCTTTCTTTCTTTCTTTCTTTCTCTTTTTCTTTCAGGGTTCTGAGCCATTCCTGGAGGCTGCCCCTGATTCCTCCCCCTTGGAGAAGGATCTCTCCCACCCCCGCAGGAAGCCTCTCTTGGTGGGCATCAAACACGAGGAACCTCTGCTGGACCCCCCATTGGGTAAGCAAAGGATCCTGAGCATGAATTGAAGAGCTGCAGAATGCCCCCCTTCTCCTCCTCAGGGTGTTTCTTGAGGGCCTCATCTCCCCCACTTCTTCAAGGCCTGCCTGGTTCTCCCCCTTGCAGGCAACGCAGCCACGGGCCTGGAAGCGGCTGAAATGTTTCCCCATCCAGAAGGGACAGAAACAGCAGCTGCACCTTCAGTTCAGGTAGGAGCGAAGGTCGGGGGGGGGGGGACATAGAGACTTCTGACATGTTTTGGGGGCTCTGGAGCATCCCCTCTTCCTTCACTGGGAGGCTTCTGGACAAAATCTCCCTCTTGGGCGACTTGCTGGGTTGAGGCAGACTCAGGTTTAAAGTTCTTTCTGTGTTTTTCCGGCCCTGCTTTTTTTTCAGACTCCCCAAATATAAAATTTATTGATTTAATTTTAAGAAAATTTATATGACTGCCCAGCTCATTCTCAGGGACTCCAGGCAGCTTGGAGTAATCTGCTGAGCAACCGAAGTAATGGAATAAATTAAACAATAAATAGCGCATCGATAAAATCTCTTAAAATATAAAAAGAGAAAGGGGCGGCTGGAATATGTGACTTCTGATGATCCGTGATGAAAGGAAACACCAGCCAGGACTTTTGGGGGTCACCTTGTGTGGGACCTTCCCCATGAACTGACATGACTCCTCCTCCCGTCATGATGACACCTGGCCCTGCTTTCATCGTCCATGGGATGGGGTGGGGGAGGGGCTAGTCATCCTCCACAGCCACCATTCTGGATTAAGTGGCGTTTCTGGAGACAGATCCAGAGGGGATCCCAAGTATCCTCAAAAGCCCTACAGGTGTGTAGAAGAGGTGATGATGCCCCCCCCCCCCCAGCGCCAGGTGCATCACCCACTTGTGAGGCCAAAGAGAACAGAGAACATGGAATACCAGGGCTGGAAGCGAGAAAGGCCTGGACAGCCTCACCCTTAAATCCCAGACGGCCTGTCCCACATGAAAGACCCCAACCGAGGCATCTCCTTTTTCCAGAGCCCCGTGTCCTTTGAGGAGGTGGCCGTGTATTTCACCAATGAGGAGTGGGCCTTCTTGGCCGCCGGCCAGAAAGCTCTCCACCGAGAAGTCATGCTGGAGAACTCGCGCAACGTAGCGTCCTTGGGTAAGGCCTCTTCTCGGTTCGGGGCGCCAGAATTTAGGGGTGGGTGAGAACCTGGATTGCAAGCCTTTAGCACCTCTTGTGCTTGGACCCCCAAGAGAGGCAGCAAATCTTCCAGCTAGAAATGGAGGTTGCGGCTGGGGGACAGAAAATGTCTCTCCTGCCGAGACGCTTCCTGCATTTCGTGCTCCGTTCCTTCGTGGCTGGGGGTTCCAGGAGGCCTTCCGTCTGATCCAGGCTGATCTTTTTAGGCCTCCTCGGGGTCTCCTTAGGCTGAGGTTGAGGGTCAAGGCAACCCTGACTCCATCTAGGAGAAATAGTGGCCTCTGACGAATGTCTGTTTGTACCTGGATGCAATTCCCGGATCCACCCTTCCACACGGGAGAACACAATTTTTCCTTCGTACCGAGGGAGTTCCAAAACTGAGCCCAAAATTTCTGTTGCTAAGTGAGACATTTGTTAAGTGAGTTTTGCCCCATTTTACGACCTTTCCTGACATGGTTATTAAGTGAATAACTGCAGTTGTTAAATTAGTAATACGGTTGTTAAGTGAACCTGGCTCCTGCCCCCATGGACTTAGCCTGTCAGGAGGTCGCAAAAGGGAACCACATGATCCCAGGATACTGCAATGGTCATAACTGTGTCAGTTGCCAAGTGCCTGCAATTTTAATCACGTGACCTGCAATTTGATCACGGATGCTGCAATGGTCGTAAGTGTGAAAAATGGTCAGTGCCATCATAACTTCAAACGGCCACTAAATGAACTGTTTTAAGATGAGGACTCCTATATTTATAAGAATTTTCCACAGTGATGTCATAAGCTCCGATAGAAGAGAATCTCGGTAGCTCAGGGTTGAACCGTGGAGTCCTCGGTGTGCTACTTTGATGCCATGTGGTTGTAACGTCTGTTGGCTGTTCCAGAGATACTTTTGACAGTGTTACTCTTTTCATAGCTAGTATTGGATGTGCTGTGGTCGGTTGAGTGGGCGGGCACTTTGTGATAAAGTTGTGTGGTTATATCCATTTTGCTGGGAAATGGCAGTCTGTGTCCTTTTTCTGGTGTTCTGGGTTGCTGCGGTGCATTTGTAATTATCTGAATAATATTTTAACATAGCAACTCTTGTGCAAGAGTTAGAAGGGACCTTGGAGGTCATCTAGTCCAACCCCCTGCTTAGGCAGGAAACCCTATGCCATTTCAGACAAATGGTTGTCCAGTCTCTTCTTAAAAACGTCGTGTTGGAGGATTCACAACTTCTGGAGGCAGGTTGTTCCACTGGTTAATTGTTCTCACTGTCAGGAAATTTCTCCTTAGTTCTAGGTTGCTTCTCTCCTTGATTAGTTTCCATCCATTGCTTCTTGTCCTGCCTTCAGGGGCTTTGGAGAATAGCCTGACTCCCTCTTCTTTGTGGCAACCCCTGAGATATTGGAAGACTGATATCATGTCACCGCTGGTCCTTCTCTTCATTAGACTAGACATACCCAATTCCAATAACCATTTTAGCCCCCTGATCATCTTTGTCACTCTTCTCTGCACTCTTTCGAGGTTGGGTTGTTACTCTGTGTTGCTTTGTGCCTGGAAGGAGAAAGTTATGGTGTCATTGTAATAGTCACATGAAGTATATCATTTGTACACTATATGTGTCATTTGATTGAGACAACTAGCCACAAATCATCGTTTGTCTGGGAGAGAAGTGGGCCACTGCGAGGTCCGGATTCTCATCCCTCAAATGTGAAAAAGTCTGCAAGGACTCGGGGAGGGCAGGGGAGAGGGTGCATTCAGGCTGCAGATGGCCCACCTCTGCTCTCAATCAGATTTTTAACTGTTTTGATTCAAAACTCGCCTCTAGACAAGATGGCCGACAGACAGACAGACAGAATGAATGAATGAATCTACACCAGAGGCAAGAAAAGGGCTGACGGCATAATCTGCCTGTCAGGGAATGGCACCCCATTTGGTGTCCAAATGAAGTCAGAGACACGGACACAAATTTGTACCGTACTTTCCGGCGTATAAGACGACTTTCGCAAGCGTTAAAATCGGCGCCGAAGTCGGGGGTCGTCTTATACGCCGAGTTGTCTTATACGCCGGAAATAACGGTAGTTTTCAGCGTATAAGATGACTTTCTAGGCATGTGACTCAGCGCCGAAGACGGGGGTCGTCTTATACACCGGGTCACCTTATACGCCGGCATATATGGTAGTTTTATAGAAATAAACATATTTAATATCTACATTTACAGCAGACAAGATGGTCAGGCGCATCCCTACATCATGAGGTAAATCACAGAACAGCAGACAGAAGAAAAAAAGGTGGGGAAAAAGGGGAAAAAGGGAAACTCTCCCTTCTCATGCAGCAACCAATAATAGCACAAATTGCCTCAGGCAGGAGCCCACACTCTCCAACTAATCAACTACAACTGTGTGTCCTGGCCCTTTATTCACTTTACTGTTCCAGCTATTAAGTAAAATATCTTAACACTGCCCATTTCCAACTTCCAAACTGAACCCCTCTTGTTTATGGATACATAGTCCTTGATTTACAACCATTTATTTAGTGACCATTCAAAGTTACAACTGAAAAAAGGGGGCTTATGACCGTTTTTCACACAACAGTTGCAGCATCTCCATAGTCATAGGATCAAAATTTGGACGCTGGACAACTGGCAGGTATTTCTGACAGTTACAGTGTCTCACGATGCCCTTTTTGTGACCGTCTGACAGGCAAGTCCATGGGGAAGCCTGATTCACTTAATAACCGTGTTATTCACTTCACAACTGCAGTGATTCACTTAATTGTCGCAAGAAAGGTCATAAAATGGAACAAACCTCAACTCACTTAACAATTGTCTTGCTTAGGAACAGAAATGTTGGGCCCAGTTATGATCCTAAGTCGAGGACAGAGGTGCTGCAGATAGAGGAAGGAATGTGGAAGCAGGGCCAGAGAAACATGGCATTAACAGCTGATCTGAGATCTGTTAGGTTTGCCTTCTGACCAGGTTTCTATTTCTATATTTCTATAATTCTATATTTCTATTTCTCTCACTTTCACTTTCACTTTCTATCTGCCAGCAGGAGATGAAGGGAAAGGGGGCAGCAGCAACAACAGCAATGTCAGCAGGTGCAGGATGTCACCGGTGGTCCCCAGCCATCCTGGGATGAAGGAGTCATGGAGAAAGCAGGAAGAAGCCAAGGAGCCGAGGGGAAACCCAAATGAGAAGCCAAAGGAACTGCTCTCCCTGGGGGACAATCCTCAGAAAGCACCATTGCAGCAAAGAAATGGCAGGAAGAGTGTCCAAGTGGAACTCTGGCCAGGTTGGACAGAGCAGAAGCAGCACTGGTGCCCAAAGTGTGGGAAGAGCTTCCGTCAGAGCTCACACCTGTTGTCCCACCGGAGTATCCACACAGGCGAGCGACCGCACCAGTGCTGGGAGTGTGGGAAGAGCTTCCGTCAGCTGGCCTACCTTGCCTCGCACCGGAGGATCCACACAGGGGAGAAGCCCTTCCGCTGCCCCGAGTGCGGGAAGCACTTCAACCGGAGCACCAACCTGACCTGCCACCGGAGGAAGCACACAGGTGAGAAGCCTTTCCTCTGCCCCATCTGCAACAAGGGCTTCTGCGACAAGTCAGGCTTCAACCTCCACCAGCTGATCCACTCCAAGGACAAACCACACAAGTGCCTGACCTGCAGCAAGACCTTCATCCGGCGCTCGCAGCTGACTTCTCACGAGGGGATCCACACAGGCAAGAGGCCCTTTTGCTGTCCTGAGTGTGGGAAAAGCTTCCACCGCAGCTCCAACCTCACTTCCCATCGGAGGATCCACATGGGGGAGAAACCCTACGGCTGCTCCGAGTGCGGAAAGAGCTTTTACGACAAGCAGCACCTTCTGCGGCACCAGAGGAGGCATACAGCGGAAAAGCCCTTCTCTTGCACTGAGTGTGGGAAGACCTTCAGCCAGAAGAGGAACCTGGTGAGACACCAAAAGCTCCACAGTGGACCAACACCGCCTCCGTCCTCACAGTGGACAAAGAGGTTCTGTAACAAACGGAAGCCACGGAGGCATCCAGACACTCACGGGAAGGAACGAGGACCCTTCATGTCCTGGAGTGTTGAGGTGGCATCTGACGGAGTCCTGGTCCTGCTTCCCTGCGAAGAATTCGCACATGGAGATCAGTATGTCACAATTTCTCAGATCAAATGACAGTTATTATTGCTCCATTACTCTATGGTTTGACAATTTCTCCTTTTTAAAAATCTCTTGCCAGTTAGAGCAGGGGGTTAGACTAGAAGACCTCAAAGGTCCCTTCCAGCTCTATTCTGACTGACTGATCATTTGTGCCTTAATTCTGTGCTTACAGTCCTGGCACGCTTGGCTGACAGCAGTGCTGAGCGTGGTTCTTTCAACTCAGCTGTAGACGTAAGAAGATTCATGCTGGAGAGATCAAGTACTCTCATATATTCTAATTCCCTCCCTTTCTCACATGTACTGGGTATCTATATCACTCAGGGTGGCGTGCAACACTCACAATTGGTATCAATGCAATTATAAACTGTAGAAAGGCCAAAAATGCAGACTTAAAAAATAATGTGAAATGGCCAAAGGAAGTCACAAAATCTGCAAGGCAGGCTGACAACACAAGAGGTTGTACAATTGGCATGTAACAACTGCCTTGCTTAGTAAAGAAAATTCTGGTCCAAATTGTGGCCGTAAGTCAAGATCCGCCTGTACTTGGGTCAGATAATGGAGGTCATATCTCTGTCCTGGAGATCAATGAAGCCTCCAGTTAAGGGGAAAGGAAATTGCAAAGCCAGGAAGTGCAAACACAGAGCAAGTACTTTGCCTCTCTGGATCAGGCCCCCATCTTCCACTCGTGAGCAAAAGTGGAAAAAAAGTGGTGTCTTCCCACTATGTGAACTAGGCAGATATTTTTTGGGACAGCACAATATGCAGATCCTGATAGCCTCGATGCAAGGGTTGGCGTTCTGTCAAGCTTCTCGTCTTGAGGACTCAGCGCCACACCCGGAGTCCCCCAGATGAGCTCAGGGAGAGACCAGACCACCAGGGTGGGAATCCATTTCCAGAGTTGGAGATCAGGGATATTCTTCCCTTTTTCCATGCTGGAATGCTCCATGGTGGAATTCACTGGGTGATCCTGGGTTCGAGTCTTCTTCTCCCAATTGAAGATCACGCTAAAAAGCAGTACAGCTGCAATTGCTCCTAATCATTCTGATTAGCCGTTTGTTTGTTTTTATGTGGAGTTTTTCCAGCCGTAAACATTTTGTATAATAAACAATTACATTCGCAAAATGGGCATTTTCAGTTTTATTTTTTGTAATAGTCTTCCAAATAGAACTGATCCTTCCCTCACAACAACTCCATGCTGGTGTCAAAACCATGGACCTCCCCAAACCGAGTTAATTATAGTTGATTCTTCTTATTTGCAGTAGCAAACATTCTGTAAAGTTGCTGCTAATGTCAGTTAGCAACTTCTGAGACCTCATGTGTGAACGTGGGCATTGACTGATGTAAATATTTTGCCGCTCTGCATATCTGCCAATCCCTGTGACGTCGCTGCAAGTATCGATTTTGCCATTACTGTAAAAATATTTTTTCCAAGTTTTTTATTAATTTTCTAATATTACATTTACATATTTGAAAAGTAGCGTGCCGGCTGAGCACAGTAATTCCTTTCTTTCTTTCTTTCTTTCTTTCTTTCTTTCTTTCTTTCTTTCTTTCTTTCTTTCTTTCTTTCTTTCTTTCTTTCTTTCTTTCTTTCTTTCTTTCTTCCTTCCTTCCTTCTTTCCTTCCTTCCTTTTCTGACTTTCTCTGTCTCTTTCTTTGTCTTTCTGTCTCTCTCTCCTGTCTTTCTCTGTCCCTTTTTGTCTCTTTTTCTTTCTTTCTTTCTCTGGTCTCTCTTTCTTTCTCCCTCTCTTTCTCTCTTTTCTCCCTGTCTTTTTCTTTCTTTGTCTCTTTCTTTTTCTTTCTCTCTCTCTCTCTTTCTCTTTCTTTCCTTTCTTTGTCTCTCACTTTTTTTCCTTTCTTTCTCTGCCTCTGTCTCTTTTTTCCCCTTTCTTTTCTCTCTCTTTCTCTCTCTCTCTGATTAGTCACTAAACAAATGGTTGTAAGTCAAGGACTACCTGGAGTGTGACTTCGGAAGGATGGAAGGCTGAGTCAACCTTGAGCCAGTGAGATTTGAACTGCCGAACTGCTGGCAGCCGGCAGTCAGCAGAAGTAGCCTCCAATACTGTGTTCTAAGCACTGTGCCACCAATGCTGTTCATGGCCTTGATGGAAGATGTTGTTGGGGGAAAGAGTGGGGGAACTCCAAATCTGTGGGCTGTCTTTCCTGATTTCCCTCCCTCCCCCCCCACGCACACTTAATACAAGTTCTGGCAAAATGACACCAGCTGTCTTCTGCCTACCAACATCACAACACTTAAATCAAGCACTGGAGAAAACAAACTGGGATACTTGATGGATGTAAAAGATCAGAAGGAATCTGGTTGTACCTGACTGACAAATTGTACTTGTAGGTCTTTAAACAAAATTGGTTCATGGGAAAGGGTACGATGAAAATCTCTTGAATTTTTGTGAAGTGTCCCACAAAAAAGGCGTCTGCCAGTCTCAATTAAGCCCCGAATCAACCATTACAAATTGGGAGTACATTCTGCTAACAGCAGGGTGGAAGCTTTCTTTTGCAGCCCCTCGGTCAACCTCAGCCCCGTTTGAGAAATCCCTGCTCCTTCATGATTTTTTCCTCCCTGATTCAACCACCCCTCCTGTGAGGGTCTGCCTCGGGAGGGGTCCCACCATTTGCTTGCACATTTTCTCAAAAAGATTATTTATTTATTTCAAAGTTTCTGTATACAGTACTTGGTACTCATCATTTGGTTCTGGGAAATATGACAAATACTAAAAATGATGAATACCAAACAAACCACATGATTATTCCCTCTACATTGTGTTTTTATTCTCTGTAACCTATTTAGAGTTGCCATGAGTGAGTAGGCAGCTATATAAATTTTCCAAAATAAATAAAATAAATTAGAGCATAACCTTTTGTTTTCAACAAAAAGGATAGCGAGTCATGAGGTAATTGTCATTGACAAGTTCTAGCTTGCACATAAAGTACCAAACAAACAACAAGTACTGAGACTACATTTTCACATCAAAATGTGTTGAGTATCAAATTCAATGAGTTGGAAAGCAGTCTAGTACCAAGATACCATTGTATTCTAATTTTCTTCCCCATCTCTTTTTTCCACAGCACTCATGAATTAATTGTTCTATTCCTGTGATCATGTGCAAAAATACATTTGTTTTGTTTTTGCTGCTTGCCAAATTTTCATCCTCCATTGTTTCCATCAGGGATGCAAAGCTGCATGATCCGAAGGGATGAACTGACAAGAGAACAACTGCAGCCTGGACCTTAGGACCTCATGGACACTGAGAGCTGCAAGGGTCCCCGGAGGTCTTGTGAGAGAGTCCACCCGCTGGTCCAAATGGCTGTCCATTCAGGGCTTGGAAGCCCTTGTGATGCAGCTCCTTATTTGGATATCTCCTACATATCTTCCATCCACTGTTCTTCCCTTGGGAGCTATGGGGAATAAATCCATCCTGTCTGGCTCCAACAGCTCTTTAAACCAGCCAATGTTATAATGTGTTGTATTGTGTCATTGTACCAAGAACTGTGTCAGCCCAAAGGGGTTATCACAAGATTGATGAAAGTACTGATGGGTTTGTTGGAAAGAAGGCACATCTGGAAAACAAGGACAGCTTCAAATTGTGTTGATCTTTTGAGAGCACAGCCAAGTTCGGTTCCCCTCAAATATTTAAAATAAACCAACACAGTCATTGTTTTTCTTTTATGAAATTATCTCTTTTAGCCTTGTGGTTCTTGCAGGATCAGGATGGATTTAGCATCCCTGGGCATGCTTGCAAACTTTCAATAGGAGGAAACTGAATATGCAGGAACTCTCATTTATTTTTCCATTTCCAGGGTTTTTACACTGCCCTGCTCGAGGGGACGCCTGGTTGTTTAGAGTCGACAAAATTGAGGCATGTTGAATAAGTGCCTTTCAAGAAGTGCCTTTGGCTCTGCAACAGAGGCAGGCCCTCCCTCCATCTTCCATGTCCTGCAAAGGGACCTCACTTTGGGATTCTGCTTCCCCATTCAACAACTTTTGGGAGTTCGGGGGTGAAGGTTCGTTCTTCAAGCTTGTGGGTTGGTTTCCGACCATTTCATTACCAGGCTAGGGTACATCTTCAGCAGAGTTTAGGGGATGTCTGTGTCAGTGCTCTTCTGTTTATAAGGGCTTCAGGTGTGGGTGTGTCAAGTGAGGGTCTTGTGATGGGTCAGGTATGAGTCATCAACGAGAGACTTGTGATGGGTCTTGTGATGGGGAGGTTACTTCAGGTCAGGGTGTTTGGAAGGTGAACTGCTAGTGGTGGGGAGGAGGCTTGCGTGAGATGGTTGAGGGTTGATGCTGTCTCTGGTTGGCTGTGCGGTTGATTTGGATTCTGCGGACTTAGTAGGCAGTTTTGTAGGTTGATGTGTCTGTTGATGGAATTGCTTGTGGAGTGCCAGGTTTCGATGTACTCCCTAGTGTACCGGGTGGTAATGTGGCTGATGGTTTTGGTGTTGCTCCAATCGAACTGATGCTGTTGGGGGTCGGTATGGGTAGAGATTAAGGATTTGGGATCATGATATTTGACTGCCAGCTGGTGTTCATGGATCCTGGTTTTTAACTGATGTGATATTTTTCTCACGTAGAATCGGTTGCAATAGTTACAGTTGATCTTGGGGGTACAGCAGTCTTTCCTCCTGATCAGGCAAAATCTGCATTAACTTGGTCACTCCAGGCCCTGCCTCCTGGAAGAGGTCGAGAAATGGCTTTCCCCACCTGAGAGGCTTTAAGCATGGGTTGGACTCCAATGCCCATGGCTGACTGGGGAATTATGGGACCCCAACTAGCATGGCTGACTGAGGCATTATGGGACTCCCAGAATTCCCTGATCAAACATGGGAGTCAGAGTCCACCTGTTATGTATTGAGTTTGAACTGAGGAACAGGTGCACGGAGCTGCACTGAAACCATTAGCAGGCCAGTCGACTGCTAACCCAGACAGGCTGTCTACAAGTTAGTTAGTATGTATTTAAGCAGGAAAATATGTTGCATTCATTGGCTGACACCGCCCCTTGCTGAATGTATAAATAGGGGCGGAGCCATCTTGGTTTGAGTTCTGTTTAGCTGAAATAAAGAAATACCTGCTTATTACTCCTGTCTCATTTTCAATGCCTACCAATGCAAGAAACAGAACACCACCTATCTTGAAGTCGCTCAGGCAGAGAACATTGTCTTAGACCAGTGGTTCTCAACCTTTTTAATGCCGCGACCCCCAACCGGTCGTAAGTCGAGGACTACCCAACCGGTCATAAGTCGAGGACTACCCAACCGGTCGTAAGTCAAAGACTACCCAACCGGCCGTAAGTCGAAGACATTCCCTGCCCGGGAGCGCCGTGCATGCGTGGTGCTGCCCCCTGCGTCAGCTGAGGCGTAGCTGGCAAGCGGCAGAGATGAAGCAGGCCGACCACCAGCTGGGCCACCAGCTGGCCCAGCCCAAGGGAGGTAAGGCACCCGTGGGCCCCACGCGTGCCAGCAACACTCCCTGTGCCTGCCGGCCTCCCACCTCCCACACCTGGCCCTCTTTTACTTACATTTTTAGTAGTTGCTCAGCAGGGAGGGGTGGAAACTTCCAGACAGCTTGCCTTCGCTGCAGACAACTTGCAGCACCATTTGCAGAATGGGACTTTTGGCGGGCTCAGCAGGGCAGAGACAGCCTGGACAATTCCTATTGGCTTTTAAAAGCCAATAGAATTAGACTCTATTCAAGAGAGTCTATTCTATTGGCTTTCAAAAGCCAGTAGAATAAAAGGGAGTAGCACAGCTAAGGAAAAGGGGAAAAAAATGGCGGACTGTGTTTGGCGACCCCCGTGAAATGGTGTTCGACTCCAAATGGGGTTGTGACCCACAAGTTGAGAACCGCTGTCTTAGATGCTGCCTTCCTCAGGTAGCGATAGGGTTGGTGAGCTGCCAATCATTGCAGCACAAGTAGGCTCCTCCTCCCTCTATATATGCTGGTGCAGGGCAGGGCAGAGGCCAGTGAGATGGGAAGGTTTATGGGTGGGGTATACAAATTGTTATTATTAGAGGGAATTATTAAGGTACAAAATAAAAGATAATTTGATTCCTGGCTTCCAGATGAAGTCAGCTGATCCCCACCATCCACCTCTTTGGGTCACCTCAAGCAGATAATGCCTCATTTTTATCCATTTAAAGCAGCGGTTCTCAACCTGTGGGTCGCGACCCCATTTGGGGTCGAACGACCATTTCATGGGGGTCGCCAAACAACGCGATCCGCCATTTTTTTCCTGGGGCGGCGCATGGGGGCGCCGCCGCGCAGGGGGCACCGCCATACATGCACGCTGTGCAGGGGCGGCGCATGGGGTGCTGCCGCGCATGCATGCCGTGCAGGGGGTGACGCCGTGCATGCACGCCGCCTGCTTATGACCGGGGTCGCCATATAAAAAGGTTGAGAACCACTGATTTAAAGTTACCTCATGTGGCATATGCGCTGTATATATAATGCCATATTTGTTTTCTGAGGTTTTCGTGGGTGTTTGTATGTAGGTCTTTGGTTGTTTGGGTTTTCTCCTGTGTAAAATGCCATATTGTCTCTATAAGGTTCCCTGCTGTTTTCTTTACCTCAGTTACCTCAGCAATATAATAGAGATTACCTGAAACGAAGGCCTGAGGAGGGGAGGAAGAATAATTGAATTCTTTGGTGAGGTAAAATTGGCCCGAAAATTGACCCAGGTGCTCAGAATTAAAAAAACGGGAGGGCAACTCGGGGTGAGGCAGGAACCATTTGGACAAAGGAGTTTTTATTGTAGGTTACCTGTTTATTAGTCGGTTTCTGAGGCTGGGCCAAAATCTAAAAAGGTGCCATTTGAGTTTTTTTAACCTGCCAGTTTTTACCTCAGGTTATCTCAGCAATATGAGATTACCTCAAACGCAGGCCCAAGAAGGGCAGTCAAAATAATATTGAACTCTTTCGTGAGGTAAAGTTTTCCCGAAAATTGACCTAGGCGCCCAGGAGCGCGGAAGAAGCAAAGAGTCTGAATAATAATTTTCAAATTATTACTTTTATTAGTCTGTTTCCCAGGCTGCGCTGAGATAAGGAAAGCCAAAATGGCGACTTGCGAGCCGCCATCTTGATTTTTTTGACCGCCGAGAGGGATAGAAGATTCCCGCGTAGCCTTCATTGGGGGAAGGTGGGCATAAGAGGATCCCGGCGCGGGGACCGCGAGAGGCCCCTTATTCGCGTGTTGGCGCTTTTCGAAGACTTGGGAGGCGGAGCGAGAAGACGTTGAATGACTGACGGAGGAATTCTGGGAGTTGAAGTCCCAGAAAGCGGTTGTGTGGGAGGGGTTGGAGGCGGAAGGCAGCGCGCGGGCGTCGGCGGAGGGGTGGGGCTTAAAGGCTGCTCCGCTCCGTCTTCCCCGTCGGCAGCGGGGTAGCCGCGCGCGCTCTCTCGTGGCCGGAGTTGGGAGCGGGAGCGCGCAACGGCGGCGGCGATGGCGGCTCCGGGATTGGCGGTAGCGGAGGAGGTTTCTACAGAACGGCTGGCGGAGGTGGAGGCCCTGCTGGCGCAGCGGGTATCGGAGCCGGTGCGGGCGCGCTGGCGCTGGGAGATCAACCTGGGCCAGCCCAACCTGCAGCGGTTCCGGGCGCAGCTGAGCGAGGCCCGGCGGGGCAGGGAGACCCTGCTGGCCCGGGACGCCGCGCTCTCGGAGGCGGAGCAGCAACGGCTCCAGGGCTTCCTAAGGCTGGAGATGGCGTTGCTCCGCTGGTTCCAGGCGCGCGGCGAGCGCGAGGCGGCCCGGCGGGCCCGGCGCAGGAAGCCCGGCGGCGGTGCGGGGAGAGCGGCCGCGTCTGCCGCGGGCGGCGACGGATCTGCTGCGGCGCCGCCGGCGAAGGAGGAGGAGGAAGCGCCGAGCGAAGACAAAGAGCCGCCGGGCCCGCCGCCGACGCCTTCTGAGCCAGCAGCCGCAGCCAGGACTACTTCGGTGGGGAAGGTGGCAGCTCTGCGGGAGGCGCTACTAAGCGTGGTGACCGAGCTGGAGGCGGCCGAGGGCCGGGGGCGGCCGGTATGGGCGGCGCGGAAGCTGGAGACGGCCCTGGCGGCGTTCCTGGACGACCGGCTGTGGGAGAGCCTTCGGGAGCTGGGCTTGGCGGTGCGGAAGGAAGGGCGCGCTCGGGTCCGGCAGCTGCTAGCCCTGCGGGAGGTGCTGGAGGAGGAAGGTTGGGCCGAGAGCGCGGAGGCGCTGCGGAGGGAGCTGGAGGAGTTGAGGACTGGCCTGCAGGAGGTGCCGCTGGAGGAGCTGCAGCCGCTGCTGGAAAAGGCAGAGGTGCTGCTGCGGAAGACTGACTGCTGGGAGGTGGCCTGCCTGGAGAAGGGCCTGTGGGCTGGCCCGCTGGAGGAGGCTGAGTCGGCCCGGAGAGAAGCTGAAGCCCTGCGCCAGACCCTCCGGCAGGTCCCCTTGGGGCAGGGTGAGGCAGCCCTGCGGAGGGTTGGGCAGGAGGCACCGGTGAAGGAGGCGCATCTCCTGTGGGAGAAGGCAGCGGCCCTGGAGACGCAGGCCCTGGCCTTCTGGTCGGACACACTGAAGCAGGCGGAGGAGATGCTGGACCAGGTGGACGCCCTGAGGAATGCCCTGCAGAACTCCTCTCTAAAGGAGGCTCTCTGGGAGAAGGTGGAGGAGCTGCGGGATGCCTTGCGGGAAACCACCAGGGAGAAGGTGGGCCTCCTGCCCTTGGACCTGTGGGGCAAGAGCCCGCGGGAGATGTGCAGCCGCCTCCACAAGCTCTGCCGGGATTGGCTGCAGCCGGAGAAGAAGACCAAGGCTCAGATGCTGGACCTGGTGATTCTGGAGCAGCTGCTGGCCGTGCTGCCTACAGAGATGGCCAGCTGGGTGCAGGAGTGTGGAGCAGAGACCAGCGCCCAGGCAGTGGCCCTGGCTGAAGGCTTTCTGCTGAGCCAGGCGGAGAAGAAACAGCAGGAAGAGTTGCAGGTGAGGGGACATCTTCTGAAGCTATGCATTAATCGAGAGTATCTTTGAATTGAGCATTTTCTCCATTTTTTCCCCCCAGAATATGTATTTGGTGCACTTGCTCCATTGTTCCATCTTCATCAAGAGTCAACGGTTCTGCAAAGTTGAGAGATTTTATCTGAAACCTTATTTCTCTTTTCGATCCTCCTGGTATTTCAGGTGCAAAAGCCATTTCTGGAGGCCATCCCCAGACATCCTAAAGGGAGGAAGGATCTGCCAGATGCCTCTCAAGAGCTGCCTTTCAGGGACATCCCCCAAGAAGATCCAAGTTGGGACACTTCAGGAGGTAAAGGGAGCCCTTCCAAGGGACCTGACAGTCTCAAGAAATGTCTTGTTGGTCTTGTGGTGTCTGAGTCCTTCACGTAATATTTTAAAAGTCTACTTTAGCACTATGTAGGTCCCATGCAGAAAATTAAATTATGCCCATGTTGTTTTTAGGATTGTCACCTTTTCCTGGTGGAACTGAAAGAGTGGCTGAACCTCCAGTTCAGGTAGGAGAGAAACATTTAAGGGATCATTTGGACTCCTCTTTCCCTCCGGGATTCAACAGCGTTACTGCTCTTTAAGCAGCCTGAAATGGAACGTGGCAGAATTGGTTAGGAGATCTCTTTCAAGTCATGCTCTTGTCAACTGGCACAGGGATCCAAGAGTAGTACATCACCCTGGAGGGTGGCTGGAGGATTTTCCCTCCATCTTTTTAAATTCTTTAATCTTGTCTTTTTTGTATAGATTGCATAGTTTGTTATCTGTAAACTACCCAGATTCACTTTAATACTAAAGATATATAATTTGGGTTAATAAATAAATCATACCAGACAAAAAAAATCAGAAAACAATATTCTAATCCAGAAACTATAAAAGAGAAAACCAACCCCCTCCGCCATCTAACACTGGCAGGGCAAGCTACTATATAAAAACAGAGAGAAAACCTCAGACTCACTTGTGTTGATGATGTTGTCTAGTCAGGTAATAAAATGTCTGCTAGCAAACCACCAAGCTCAGCTCAACACTGAGCTACATATATTCTTTTCTCTTAGATGATAATTTGTACGAAATCTTTGGGGAATTTGTTGAACAAAGGGTATGAGTTGTAAAGCCTTCCTGGACTACTAATGGAGAAAAGTTTTTTTTCTTTCCCTTTTCCAGGGTCTTGTATCCTTTGAGGAGGTGGCTGTGTGTTTCTCCAAGGAAGAGTGGATTCAGTTGGATCCCCGTCAAAAAGCCCTCCATGGGGAAGTCATGAGGGAGAACTTGAGGAATGTAGCCTCTCTAGGTAAGGGCACAGGCATGTAGAAAAGGCATTTTGTGGTCACATGAAACCAGCTCTTTGGCATGAACCCAACCACACTTTATATGTGGGAGAGGGAGAAGATCCATTCTACAAAAATTCTCCTCTGCTGGTTCCAAGACACCTTACACTGAAGCACAGAGTGGTTGAGGGACAGTGCTGAAGGCAGAAATGGGCCTATAAAGGGGTATGGGGACTACAGTGTCCTTTGTTGACTAATTCAAATTAATCCTTGTGATTGGACAGAGCAAGCTGGATACAGCAAATTATATGCCTAGTGAAGTCAGATGTAACTATGACGTTATAGGGCTGGATTATATAGTGTTTTTAATAGATCAAAGGGATACTTTCTTCCTAGGGCATTACTATTTTCTGCTGTGCAGAGCTCTACTTGCCTCTCAGGATCTTTTCTTGGTTGATAAAACATTCCTTGGTCTTTTTGGTGTTTTATGGCTGAGTTGAAAGTTTTAGTTTTCCTAGGAAAGTGTTTTTTTTTTGTAATGAAAGTAAAATCCAATTTGACACCCCCATAGTGACCAGTACTTTGTTTGTCTTGTAAACATGCATTGAGTTAGGGTTTTAGGGTTTTTTTTCTATTTGAAACCAAGAACTTGAATGTGTGGGAAAATGTATGTAGTGCAGAATAAAGAGAAAATCATGGATAGCAAGAGGCAAATATTATATTAATCCACTGTGCAGTATTGGTCTAGAACAGCGGCTCCCAACCTTTTCTGTACCCTGCACCCCTCGAATGCTTCTGATATATTCTCGCACCCCTTACAAAAGTTCGAAATAACGGCAATGAATTATGCATATATACTATAATTTTGAAAACCCAAGTTTTTGTACCCCCTGGAATATCGTCTTGCACCCCCAGGAGGTGCGAACACCCCTGGTTGGGAACCGCTGGTCTAGAATGAATGGCTTTTAAAATTGTTTTTACTATCCATAAAATATAAATTTATATCCCATGCAATTTTATACAATATTATAAAATTGTCAGGAATCTGCATCAGGTCACTCAATTTGATAAGCTTTAAGTCAGATTGTTTCATGTTGGTCAGAATAGCCTATAAAAATACTACAGAGGTTTTTGCAGTATTTGGGGGGGTTGAGATCCTCAATCATGTCATATGTTTTGGTGATTTATTTCCTTCTTTTAGTTTAAACACACTTATTTTCTTTTTCTCTGAAGATGCTGTTGGGCAAGAGAATGTGGGCTATAGGCAAATACTAGAAGCTCTCAGACGCAAAGAAAGAAGAGACCAAACTGAACTAAAAAATCATGAGAGAAACCAGTCAAAGGATGGGAGCAGAAAGTATTCCACTTTTCAGTACAATGAAATTCAAGATGAAGCAGCCCCGCACATCCCTAAAGGAAAAAGGACAAAGTGTTTTGGGAAAAGTGTGAAAACATTTGGAGAAAATTTAGATTTAAAAGAACATGATCAAAGCCACGCTAAAGAAGAGGAGGATCAGGACAGGGAAGATGAAAAAAGTTACAGTTGGACTTTCATTCTTTCATTGCGTGATAGAATCAACATGGGGGAGAAACCCTACAAATGTAGAGAGTGTGGGAAGAACTTCAGGAGCAGCAGCCAGGTTACTTCCCATAGGAGGATCCACACGGGAGAGAAACCCTATAAATGCCTGGAGTGTGGGAAAAGCTTCAGCTGGAGCAATGACCTGACTTGCCATAAAAGGATGCACACGGGGGAAAAACTTTATAAGTGCTCTGAGTGTGGGAGGAGCTTCAGGAGGAACAGTCAGCTTGCTTATCATAAAAGACTCCATGCGGGAGAAAAACCGTACAAATGCATGGAGTGTGGAAAGAACTTCCTGTGGAGCTATCAGCTTACTTCCCACAAAATGATCCACACAGGGGAGAAACCCTATAAATGCCCTGAGTGTGGGAAGAGCTTCAGGAGGAGCAGTGAACTGACTTCCCACAGAAGGATCCACACCGGGGAGAAGCCTTATAAATGCATGGAGTGTGGGAGGGGTTTCAGAGGAAGCAGTGAACTGACCTCCCACAGGAGGGTCCATACGGGAGAAAAACCGTATAAATGCATAGAATGTGGGAGAACTTTCAGGAGGAACAGCCAGCTTGCTTATCATAAAAGACTCCACTCGGGAGAGAAACTGTACAAATGTATGGAATGTGGGAAGGACTTCTTCTGGAGCTATCAGCTTGCTTCGCATAAAATGATCCACACAGGAGAGAAGCCATATAAATGCATAGAGTGTGGGAAGAGCTTCAGAGGCAGTCGTGAGCTTTCTTGCCATAAAAGGATCCACATATTAGAAGAATTGCACAAATGTTTGGAATGTGGAAAGGCCTTTGGGAGCAGCAGTGAGCTCACTTCTCATAGAAAAATCCACCCAAGGGAGAGACCATACATATGTATGGAGTGTGGAAAAAGCTTCTCTTGGAGTTCTCAGCTTACTTCCCACAAAAGGACTCACTCGGATGAGAATCCATATAAATGCGTAGATTGTGGGAAGAGTTTCGGGGAAAGTAGTGAACTTACTTCCCATAAAAAGATCCACTTGGGCGAGAGACCGTATAAATGTACGAAATGTGGAAAGAGCTTCAGAAGGAACAGCCAGCTTTCCTGCCATAAGAGAATCCACACGGGGGAAAAACCATTCAAGTGTGCGGAATGCGGAAAAAGCTTCCGTCAAAGCAGCCACCTCATTTCCCATAAAAACATCCATACAGGAGAGAAATCTTATCAATGCATGGAATGTGGGAAGGCCTTCAAGAGGAGCAGTGAACTCGCTTCCCATAAAAGGATCCACATGGGGAAAGAAGCCATATGAATGAATGGATTTTCAGCAAGAGCAGCACCCTTGCTTCATATGAAGGATTCAGACAGAAGAAAAACTGTATAAACGTGTGAACTCCAGGGAGAGTCCCAGTGAAGCAGGCAGCTTCCCTAGACTAGACTTGCCTGGTTCTTTTATGCATACCTTGTCTTGGTACGAACTCCTTGCTGCCTTAAGCCCGATTTTTGCCAAGACCTGAAACCAACAGCCACAAGAAAGAATTAGTTTACTGGGGGAAGATTTCTAACAATAGGGGGTAGGTAGTTTTACATAAGTTGAATGGGCTTTTGTCATACTAATGTGCCAACACTGTTGCACCAAAAAGAATACTGTGCTTTAGTTTATGCTTTATGATGTTCACAGTCTCAGATGTTTTGACACCAGCATATAGAATTCAAGTAATCCTCAATTTATGACCACAATTGGGATCAGAATTTCCATTGCCAAGCAAGGAAGTTGTTAAATGAGTTGTGCTCAATTTTACAACATTTTTTTGCCACAGTTGTTAAGCTAGTCACTGCAGTTGTTGAGTGAAATGTGGTTTTTAAGTGAATCCGGCTTCCCCCATTGACTTTGCTTGTGGAAGGTGGTGAACTCATGATCCTGGGATACTGTAGCTATCATGAATACATGCTGGTTGCCAAGTGATTATAAGTTAAGGACTATCTGGGAAACAAGCAGGGTGAACTTAATATTCTAATACAGAAGGGCAGATAGGTTTGTCACTGTCATCACTAAAACTTCTGTTAAGAGTGGGCAAAAGTAAAATCAAAGAAATGGAACTGATTGTAATTCTCAATAAACCATCTGGGAGGCAGAATATATGGGCAAGGACTTTTGGTGTCAGGTGACCAAACATTACCAGAAGCACATCATAGTAATTACAATTTCAGCTACTCTGACAACTACTGGAATTCTAATTCTGTTCAGAATCAGAAGATTCCTCCTCTCTTGTTGACGACTTCAGAGAAGGGATAAGGGGATCTGCTCTCAACCTAATACTTTCCAATAGGGAGACAGCTAGAAGTGAAGACGGATGGATCCTGGAAGAAAGCGACTATATTATGCTTGAATTCTCGATATTAAGGGAAGGAGGAACAGAAAAGAACCAGAGTTTTCGTGCTGGACTTCAGAAGAGTGGATCAGATCCAGGGTCATGAACAAGAGAAGGATAGGAAATTCTGTAGAAGAATATCTTGAAGGCATAACAACAGAAGGAGATATGGTAGACTTTCAAAGATGCTCTATCATTCTATAAATGCTAGAAGGAAAAAAGGGGGAGAGAAATCCATGTTCAAACAGAAGGAGTGGGGTGGTTCCTGTAGATAAAGGTGTGTGCTCTGGAGCAAGGAATCTGGAAAGTATCTCCTTTAAGGGGAACAAAGGATACGGGGTGGAAGAACAATTCTTAGGCAAGAAATCCATTATAAATTATTTTTTCTTATAACTTGTAAATGAGCAATCACCAAGTAAACAAATGTTGGAAGGAATTACATTGGGGTGCTGTGGATGATGCTTGCAATAGGTCAGCAAGAACTGGCAAAAAGAATGAAGACCCAAAAATACCCTTAAACTCCAGTTGTATTGCTTAGATTTCAGGGGTGGCTGTTCTGTGCTGCCTCTGTAAGATCAGGAGGAAGCCTCTGTCTGCATCATCCAGTGACAATCCAAAACCACGAGAAGAGGGACACTATATTGCCAGAGGAATGAATGGATGAAGATGGGTGACCTTTTGTAGCAGGCGCTACCAATGTGGGCACTTTGTCTCCTTAGAATATAAATAGCCTCTCTCTAGTAGTCTCTAACAAGGGCCTGCCACAAAAAAGAGGAAGTCAACCTATTTTCCAAAGCACCTGAAGGCAAGAGAAGAAGCAACAAATAGAAACTTATCAAGAGAGAGCTAACCTAGAAATAAGAAATTTCCTGACAGAACTATCAGTGGAACGGCTTGCCTCAGAGGTTGTGGGTGCTCCATGACTGGAGGTTTTTAACAAGCAATTGAAATGATACAAGTCTCCTGCTCGGGCAAGGAGTTGGACTAGAAGACCAATTTCATACATTCCCCTTGGAAGACAACGTTCAGGCACCTGGAGATTGGACAACAGGGAAGGTACCAATTGCAGAAAAAAAACCCCAGACTTCCAGAAAAAAAGAAGGCAAGTGTTGGTGATAGGCGACTCATTGCTCAGAGGAATCGAACCAACAATTTATAGAATGAACCATCAAACTAGAGTGATTAGGGTGTTTTCCAGGAGCAATTATCAAAGGTGAGAGTAATGGGCTTATTAAAATAATTAGATCCACAAATTATTATTCCTTTCTCCTCTTTCATGTGGGGATGAATGATACAACAAAGTCCCTGGAAACAATATCAAGAGATTATGAACAACTAGGCATGAAAACCAAAGAGATGGGGGCACAGGTGGTGTTCTCTTCCATACTCCCAATGAAAAGTAGGCATCCAATGAGAGAATGCAAAACCTTAGAAGTAAACCCCAGGCTTAGGGTATGGTGCTGTCGAAAGAACTTTGGATTCTTGGACCATGGTCAACAATACCTACATGAGGAGCTTCTGGCCAGAGATGAACTACATTTCACAGGAAAGGTCATCTTTGGAAACCAACTGCTTGCTTTATCCGAAGGGCTTCAAAATAAAACTGAAGGGGGAAGAAGTTTTAGAAGCAAATTCCAAACTCAAATCTCAGGGCAATCAATCAAATGGAAAGAAAGAAGGGAAACTCAGACACAAAATGTAGGGTTAGTCAAAAAGGACTCAGAAGCCTATACACCAATGCCCAAAGTCTGATCAGGGTGAATTTGATATCTTAGTATATGAGAGCAATTGTAACATTATTGCCATTACCGAAACTTAGTGTAATAAAGCCCATGACTGGAATGTACAGCTAGAGACATTCAAACTGTTCAAAATAAACAGATCTAACAAAAGAGGGAGTGGAGTTGCACTATATCTAAAAATTTACTTTGGCTCTATAGAAATGCAACAAAACAAGGATGAAAACCTTGAATGCATTTGGATTAATATAAAAGGAAAAAAGAATTGCCATTGCCATAGGTCAGTGGTGGTGAACGTATGGCAAGGGTGCCAGAGGCAGCACTCGGAGCTCTCTCTGTGGGCACACATGCCATTGCCCCAACCTTGCCTCTGCCCGCGACCCCCTCACCAGCAGCTTCCCTGGAGGAGAGTTACCCCTGAGCGTGGCCCATGTAGAGCAGCACAGCGAAGGATATGGCAGCCAGGCAGCGTAGACAAGACTGCCCTCACGCCCCAATGTGCACAGTTGATGCTGCGGGACGTGGGCAGAGGACATGGCCGCCGTGGCACTGCTGGGCTACCTGGGCGATCTGCGGCAGGCCCTGGAGGGGGTGAGTGGCTCTTCAGGCAGGCAGGGTGGAGCAGGGGCGGGGCCAGTTTTTGGACACTCAGTCTCTAAAACAGTGGTTCTCAACCTTTCTAATGCCGCGACCCCATAATATAGTTCCCCATGTTGTGACCCCCAACCACTTATACATCACCGGGTGCCAGGGGCGTGGCCAAAGAAAAGGGGGAAAAAATGGCAGACAGCCTTGTTTGGCGACCCCCGTGAAATGGTCGTTCGACCCCAAATAGGGTCCCGACCCACAGGTTGAGAACCACTGCTCTAAAAGGTTCACCATCACTGCCATAGGTGTATATGTTACAGGCCACACAAACATAAGAAATAGATGGACTTTTTGCTAGTCAGTTAACTAAGGTATATAGGAAGCCCACCACAATAGGAATGGGGGATTTTAACCACCCTGACATCAAGTGGAAGACAAACTCTGCACCTAGTGAAAGATCAAACAGATTCCTGACATTTCTAGCAGACAAACTTTGTCTCTCCAAAAGCAGAGAACTAGAGTCAATGATACTGGTTTAATTCTCACTAATGGATATGAAATAATAGAGGGGGTTGAAGTTACAGGAACTCTGGTGGAGAGTGACCATGCAATATAATGAATTTCAAGGCAAGAATTCTTCCTTAAAGAACATTTTATTCAGGAAACAAAGTACCGGCACTACATAGTTGAACCCAAAGCTAAATTCCCCCCCCCTACAAAGTAACAAATTGCAATTCCCATCCCCAATAAGCAGTCATAAATCACATTCTCCAATTAGCCTGAAATCGGCTTTCTTTCCAGCTCCTCAGCCCGTCAAAACGTTATCATTTCGTCCTTGAGTTCCCAATGAGCAGCGTTATTATGGCTAGCTGAGTTCAAGCATTCACCCCAACCCACCTTCTACACCTGATTTCTAAACAGAAGAAAAGCATGTTAAAAGCAAAGCAGAAATGGCCCAGGAAGGATCCCTGCAGATTCTCTTCCTGGTTCAGCTGAGGGTTTTCCTTCGGATTGGAGTGCGTGCGTGTGTCTGGGTGCGTCAGGGTATCTGGGTGTCTAGGTGACCCTCCCAAGTCCTGGCTGGCTGTGGGGCTGCCCCTCCCCTCTTGTCATCTAATGCTGGGGGCTTCCTCCTTCCATACTGAGCGGGGGGGGGGAGCCCAGAAGGACCCTTCAAGCTCTGGCTCCACTTTTCCCTTCCGGAGTCTCGGCAGCTCCAGCCTGGGCTCCCTCTGAGAGGGAGGGCATCTAGTCCACCCCTCCAAGTGCACAAAGAAAGGAAGACTGGGTGAGAATTGTGCGGTGGGGGGGGGCGCAAAAGGAAATCCACACTCCCCCTCCGGAGCTGGCATGGAACAGCCCCCCCCCCAAGACTGAAAGGATCCCCCTTCCACTTTCTCCTTGTCTCCGCTTCGAACTACCTCCCCTATCGGGTGAAATCAAAGGAGACTCTGCCCGGAGATTGATGACGCTGCAGAAGGGAGAATTCCGAGTGGTCCGTCTGCTTCTTCCGGGCCCTCCTAATTCCGAAGTTCGAGGAAAACGCCTCCTCCCTCAATCCAGACCCCCCGATTCCGCCTCTGGGGCTGGGAGCCTCCGCGTCTCTGTCTCTCGTCTCTCTGGGGGCGCTTGTGGGGCGGCATCCATGGATTCCGCTGGGCCCCCCCTGATGCTGCTGCTGGTGGTTGGGGCGCTGACCTGGATCCCCGAAAGCCAAGGGGGGGAGGAGACCCCAGGTAAGGAGGGGGCTGGGCGGGGGGAGGAGGAGGTTTGGGGAGGGGCCTGGGAAGCACCCCCGATATTTGTGGGGGGAGAGGGAGAAGAAAGCTGTTATTATTATTCCCATTTGGGGCGTCTCCCCTGGGCGCTGAAATCAAATGTGGAGAAACGCCAGGAGACTCCCGACCGTTTTAATTCAAAGCCTTCGGGCCAAATCCTTCCTTAGAGACTGATCCATTTGCTCCCTTTTTTTCGCTCCTTTTACTGCCTAGGAAAAATTGTCTCCTTCTGTTTCCCATAAGACCCCCCTAACTCTGTTTTACATTGTTGTTTTTTTTTAATCCCATGTGCTTCCCATTCTTTGCGCCGGTTTGAAAATATGCTTTTTAAAATGGGAATTAACTAATTTAAAGGGCCCTCCCCCCATATTTCCTTCCAGTTTGGGGGGAAAAGTGGCCCCACCGGGATCCAACGTTCCCTGCAGACAGGCCGAGTGCTGGACCAGCTGAACTTCTGCCTGTCTTTTTCTGCCCTGGAAAGATGGAAGGGTTCCCTCACTAAGCTCCTCCCCTCCCTCATTTTCCTCCCCCCTCCCGACCCCCACTAAGGGGGAATCCCGCTGGGATCGACGGTTCCCCATCTATCCTTCAGGGGGTGTCTTCCGGTAGCCTCTCGCGGCAGGTTTCCCTCCCCTCTGACAAGCCTGTGTCCCTCCTCTAGGAGAGTCTGGGAACCATGGGCCCTGGAGTCCCTCCTGACCCTCTTCTTCATCCTCCTCGTCCTCCTCCCCGCAGTCCCTTTCCTGTACCAGGGGACGTGCGAGTGCCGCTTCCTCTCCTCTCCCGGAGCTGGCATCAAACACCCCCCCCCCCCCAGACTGAAGGGATTCCCCCCCCCCCAACTTTCTCCGGTTCTATCTTGGCTTCGCACTATCTCCTCTGTGGATAAACTCAAGGCAGACTCTGCCCGGAGACCGATGATGATGAAGAAGGGAGAATTCCCATTGGTCCTTCCGCTTTTCTGGCCCCTCCCAGTTCCGAAATACGAGGAAACCGCTTCCTCCCCCCAAGCCAGACCCACCGATTCCGCCTCTGGGGCTGGGAGCCTTCGCGTCTCTCTCCCCGCTCTCTGGGGGCGCTGGTGGGGCGGCGTCCATGGGCTCCGTTGGGGTCCCTCTTCTGTTGCTGGTGGGGGCGCTGGCGCGGATCCCCGGAAGCGAAGGGGGGAAGGAGACGCCCGGTAAGGAGGGGGCTCGGAGAGGGGCTGGGAGGGGCCGTCAGTGCTCCTGGGAAGGGGGAGGGAAGGGGCTGGGGAGGGGGACCTCGCGGACCCCGAATTAGCGCCTGAGCCCCGAAGTTTTTTGTACTGAAAGAGGAAGGAGATGGAAAGCGAAAGCGAAAGAGGGAAACCGAGGCATTTTCAGAGCTGAATCCACAAAGGCCATCAAATGTATAAGAAAAAGAGCTTTTTTTTTTGGCAAGTGTTTTTGCAACCTCAGTTTTTCTTCTGAATCTCAATATTTTTAAGGGGAGGGAAGAGTTGAGCTTCGACTCCTTCTTGGGGGAGACTCTGAATTTGGGGAGGAGACCCAGAGTCCCCCACCCTATAATTCCCCCATTGCTGAATCAGGACCTGGAGGGGAGGGGTGAACTGAGAAGGATATGGGGGGGGGTCTGAATTGCTCCCCTAAATTGGCTCCCGAAAACTTTCCCTTTAGTGAAGGGGGCTGGAGCCCCTCCGTTTGAGAGGGTCTTGGGGGGCTGCAGGGGGGTCTATTTGGGTGAGGGAGTGGAAAGAGGCCTTGAAAATCACCCAAAGGCTGCTAGTGGGGCTGAAGATGTGAGAAGGAAATTTTAAGGTACTCAGGGAAGGTGGGGCTTGAAGGGCAGGGAGAGCCCAGGAGCATGGGTGTGGGTATCCTGATGGTGTCCCCTGCCCAACCCCCCCCCCCCAAAGGAAGAGGGAGAGGGAAGCGTGGATCTTACTGTCCCTCCAGCCCAGAGATTCCTAGGGGGTCTCATCCCTCCCCCCATATTTCCTGTCGCTTTGGGGGAGCAAAGAGGCCCCACCGGGATGCCACGTTCCCTACAGAGCTAGGCCGAGTGCTAGACCAGCTGAACTTCTGCCTGACCTTTTCCACCCTCAGGAGGAGGAGGGGTTCCCTCACTAAGCTCCTCCCCTCCCTCATTTTCCTCCCCCCTCCAGACACATCACTAAGTGAAGGGGATCCCGCTGGGACCGACGGTTCCCCATCCCTCCTCCAGGGGGCGCCTTCCGGCATCCTCTTGCTGCAGGTTTCCCTCCCCTCCTCTGACAAGTCTGTGTCCCTCCTCAAGGAGAGGCTGGGAACCATGGGCCATGGAGTCCCTCCTATTGCTCCTCCTCCTCCTCCCCGCAGCCCATTTCCTGTACCAGACAAAGCATGAGTGCCATTTCCTCAACGGGATGCGGCGGGTTCGGTTCCTGGACAGGTACTTCTACGACCGGGAGGAGTACCTCCGCTTCGACAGCGCCCGTGGGGAGTTCGAGGCCGTCGCGGCATTGGGGAAGGTGGATGCGGAGACTTTCAACAGGGATAAGCACAAGCTGCAGTTCCGGAAGGCCCAAGTGGATCGCTTCTGCCGGAGCAACTACGAGGTTGCCCAGAGCAATTCTGTGGTTGGCCGGAGAGGTGAGTGGGGGAGGGGGTGTTCCATGGGGGGGGGAATGCAGGGACCCCCCCTTTTTATTTCATTTATTAGGACTCTCCCAGATAAAGATTTGCCCTTATGTATTCTGTGCTCTCCGATCTACGAAATTTATTCATTGGTATTTATTGATATTTATTGATACTCCTAA
Source organism: Crotalus helleri (assembly GCA_024509115.1). Classification (NCBI taxonomy): domain Eukaryota; kingdom Metazoa; phylum Chordata; class Lepidosauria; order Squamata; family Viperidae; genus Crotalus; species Crotalus helleri. The sequence goes on along the minus strand of JAKSXO010000185.1, from coordinate 128,401 downwards.
TCCCTTCACCTCCCTCAAAGCGGGGATCTGGATGGAGTAGTAGGATATAACATCACCCCTAAATAAAAGTGTATAAAAAATAAGGTTAAAAATTAAATTGCTGTTAAAAAGTTTGAAACTCTACAAGGATGACAATGAAACATGCAAAAGGGAACAAACATTAAAACTGAATTTCAGGTATTCATTCAGCCTCGGATTGTTTAGTTCCCTGTTCCAGATTCCTGGCAAATTGCCTACATTTCTTGTTCTAGTTTTGTTTGTTCATATTAAAAAAAAAGTATTTATTTCTATCAACTGATAAGGTTTCATTGTGCAAAACAAGTGTTTCATCTGCAGTTGTTGCCATTTGTTGTTGCCAGGGTCTCCAAAAATAACACGCTACCAAAGAATTAAATAAGATCTTTCTTCCACGAGAGAAAAACCAAAAGATCCCAAGAGAAAAAGGGATTTTACGGGGAGATGCTGGGCATCTGCTCCTTCCAGAAATTATGGAATATTTAAGGGGAACCAACACAGATTTTGTTCTCCGCATATTCAGTCTGGAATTCATGTTTACTCCTAAATTCTTCCCTGCAAACCTAGGAGGATAATTAACTGTTCATAAAAAAATCCCGATCAGATCCCAGGACTAAATTACAAATAACCAAACCTTTAAAAATTGCACGTTCTTAAACATTATATAATGAGCTGTTCATCAGAGAATCCCTCAATGGAGAGAAACGTTGCTAGCAAAAGTTCTCTGATCTGGAGTGGATCTAAGAAGGACCCTCTTGGGGGGGGGTCACTCAGCCCGCCCCCCCATTAATCCACCCAAGAGTTGTGCCATTTGCTGAAGGAGAAGATCAAGAGGGATCCCTTCCAAGGCTCTTCTGTGATCTTGGGATCTGCCTGATCTCCTCAGCCACCAGCTGACCCCATCTTTCCTTTCCCCAAAATCCCCCCCCCAGATCCTTTCCGCCCTCCCTGTCTGGAATGGGGCAACTCACCGCAGGACAATTCAACAATTTTATTTAATTATTTAAAATAATTTTTTTTTTTAAATATTGTCCTTCACATTTCATTTCTTTCCTCCCTCGGCCTCCTTCCTTTCCTGATTCTCTTTCTCCATTTCTTCCATATTGTGTAACTTTTGTGCTGCGTTGAGTTGGCTGAGTTGTCCTAGACCCCTCCCTGCCCCCCCATCCAGGCAGGAGGGTGGACCCCTCCCCACCTCCCTCCCCAGGGGAAATGGGGCTGGGAGGGAGGCCGGAAGCTGCAGGGAGAGGTTGGGGGGGGGACCTGGGCAGAAAAAACCAAAGGTTCAAGTACAGATTAGGCGAAATCTGGCTCAAAATCAGGGGGTCCTCATGGGGAGCCTCACACTGGAGGTAGTTGTTGAATTCAGAGGCAATCCCCCCTCCTCCTTCACACCTCCTGTTCCTCCCCATCTTTTAACTATAATTTTATCTTAACTGAGAATTCCATTTTTATTGCTATATAAATATTTATCTGTTAGGATTTTAATGTTTTAATGCTGTAAGCCAGGGCTTTTCAACCTTTTCACCGACTGTACCACTTTTAGGATATATGGCAATATTTGAGTACCACCTAGCAAGGTGTCAAACACTTGATGACCCAAAAAACAAAAACAAAACTGTTTAAAGTTGCAATTCCACTGAAATGACTTATGATCATTTTTCACACTTATGGTCATTGCAGCATGCCCAGGGTCATGTGATTTATATTTGGATGTTTGTCAACAGATTCATATTTATGATGGTCACAGTGTCCCAGGGTCATGTGATCCCCTTCTGCACTCTTTTGACAAGCAAAGTCATTGGCAGGGCTGCTGGTGGCCAAGTGCTAAGGCGGGACGTCCTTCCCTCCCTCCTTCCCTCCCTCCTTCCCTCCCTCCCTCTTTCTCATTCTCATCTCCTTCTGAAGGAAGAATTTGACCCCTCCCATTTCCCTTCTTCCATAGATTCATTGAACAAGGAAAAGCCTCCAGAGACAGAAAAGACAAGCCATTGAGGGAACTAGCTTAAAAAGGTACATTCCCCTTTAACAATTAGCTACTGGCTAGAAAGGAAAGTTAAGGAGCCCAGTGGGCACTTAAGGAAGAAAAAAAATGTAAGTATGGCTGCTGGCTAAGGCAGCCTTCCCAAATGGCTCCATTCGTAAGTAAAGGAATGCTACAGGCAAAATCCATTCAGGAGAAAAATACTTCAAAATCCCTTGCAGCACAGCTAACAATAGCAGAGCAATAGAAGCGAACAGGAGACATCAGCCATCAGCCAAATAGAAATTGCCAAACATTCCTTAAGAACAGAAAGCCTCCATTGCACAAATCCCAGAACTTCAGAGTCACAAAAGCACATAAGAATCCTTCCACTCTCCATCTCCCTCCTTGCTTCACCTCCAGCCGGTGCTGCCTTTCTTTATTGCTGCCTTTCTTCATTCCTCATGGAGGGCAACCCCTCCTCCCTACGTTCCTTGCCTCTTCTTTGCTGCCAGCATAGGTGGCTGCCACAGAAGTTGTAGATCCACTTGTGGCTGGCCTGCTTGATCTCCTCTCCTCTCCCCCCACCCTCCTTCTTCTTCTTTCCATTCCATGCAGCTATAGCTGACTTCTCCTCCTCCCAAGGCTGCTTCTTTTTCTCTCTCTCCTTCTCCTGGCCCAAACTGCCTCCTTTTATAGCTCTCCTCCGGCACCTCCTCCTCCTTTTTCATGGGGGAGGGGGGTGAGCCGGAAGTGAGCCTGGGGCCTTTGCTTCGCCCCAGCCACTCTGCAACTCTAGAGGACTCTCACAGTAAGTCCTTCCCTGTGCTGGCTTGCTCCCTCCCCCACTACACTTGGTTGGCCAGGGCAGCATACCATCTGCCGTGTTCATGTACCACAGGTGGTAGACGTACCACCGGTTGAAAAGCCCTGCTGTCAGCTGCCGAGTCATTTTATCATGAGATGATGGCAAACACATTTAATAAATAAATAAATGTTCCGGTATTCTACCTATTTTTTTAAAAATGTGCTTTTCTTTTGAATGGGATCCCTGCAATTCTCCAAAACATGCTGTGTGTGTCTTCCCCGTTTTCTGGGTCTCTTTCCGTCTCCCCCAAATCTGGCAGGAAATTCCTTCCATTCCGGGGTGTTTCCAGTATTTATTCCTGTTGGACTTGTGCAATTTGATGATGGAAACTGATCCCAACCAGGAACGATTTATGTTTTTCCACCTTTCAGGATCCCATTTAATTTCTTGCTGCAATTTGCTTTGGAAATGACTTAAAACAAATACTATTTTCAGGACTGAAAAGGACTCTTGGCCTGAACTAACTAACTTGGTTTCCTGTTCTGGCCCCTCCTGTGTCTCCCCCCCCATGTCCCTTCTCCCCCTTCCCCTCCAGCCAAGCCCACCATCTCCATCTCCCCCACCAAGCTGGATCCCACTTCCCCCAACACCATCCTCCTCTGCACCGCGAGGGGCTTCTACCCCATGGAGATCGAGGTCCGGTGGCTGAAGAACGGGCAGCCGGAGGAGGGCGTGGCCTTCGGGGAGGAGCTCCAGAATGGAGACTGGACCTACCAGCTCCAGGTGATGCTGGAGACCCAGCCCCAGCGGGGGGATGTCTATGCCTGCCAGGTGGAGCATGCCAGCCTGGAGACCCCCATTACCGTCCAGTGGGGTGAGCCCCTCCCCTCCCTCCCCTCCTGGTCTGGGGAGTCCATCCTGCCCTGAGAAGACCCTCCCTGTGGGGGAAGCTGGGATTGATCCCCCTTTGGTGGGGAAGCTGGCCCTGATCCTTCTGCTCAGGGGAGGCTCCTTCTCCTTCCACAGAGCCCCGTTCCTCCAACTCGGCCAAGAGCAAACTCTGGACGGGGATCGTGGCAGCTGTGATCGGGGTGATCTTCTTTGCCATGGGGTTCTCCCTCCATCTGAAGAGCATGAATGGTGAGTCTGGGGGGCTGGATGAGAGATTGTGGGTAGGGGACCATTCGGGGGAGGCCTCTCAGCAAGCTTAGCAGATGGCAAGGAGGCCCCCTTGGAAATTTGCTTGGGAAATTCTGTTCTTTGAGGGTCTACTGTATAAGTGAGTATCATGCAACCTATTATGGGCTGTCGATGGGGAAGGGGACCCCCTGAGTCCTCCAGCCCAGGAAGGGTTCTGATTGGCTCTTTTTCTCCTTTCAGCAACTCCCATCCAGCCTCCTGCAGGTAAGTTTTTCCCTAACTTATAGATGTTTCTTTAACATTCGTTAATTGTTCCTTTTTTAAAAAATGAAATGTGCCTGAACAAAACCTCCTTGCTGTGGATAACACAAATTTTTGAAATTTTGGGCAGCTTTTCATTACAGAGACCTGAAAATGCAGTGCAATCAAAAACAAACACACACACAAACACTAAAATATGGCCGATGTTTCCAAGTTTTGGAAAATTGCAAAAGGGAAGGGAACTCTCCTTGTGACATTTCACACAATTTCTGGCAAAGCAACACCTGGCTTTTCTGCCACCCCTCATCCTGGCATCATCTTCTTTGTTAATATGAAATGTCTGGGGGGGGGGAAGTCTCCTTTCTTGATTAACTCCCCAATTAAGTCAATTGGGAAAAATTCCATAAGCCTCTGGAGATGAATTGCTGGTCCTTTGCATCCTTTTCCACTTTGAAAAAGGGGGGGGGAACACTCCCTCATTTTGTTCCTACCTATCAACCACCCCCACGCAATTTGGGCCTGTTGGGAGGGGGTGGCTGAAAGAGAGGAATAATAAGTTATTTACACTGAAGGTTTCACTTTATTTGCTAACTTTCTTCCCCATCTCTTTTTTTCTACAGCACTCATGAATTAATCCTGCTGTTCTTACTGATTCCTGATGGGAAAGGATTTTTTTTTTCAGTAACTGATGAATATCTGGTTTTTTTGCAACCTCTGAAAAATGGAGGGTCAAGATTTTAGATTGGGGGGAGGAGGAGAATGGCAGCCTGGAGCTTCTGCTGAGACCCCTCTGGCTTTCCTTTGAAGACCTCTTTTTCTTGCGAGGGAGGGGTGGAGACCATCTAGACCAGTGGTTCTCAACCTTCCTAATGCCGTGACCCTTTAATACAGTTCCTCATGTTGTGGTGACCCCCAACCATAAAATTATTTTCGTTCTATTTCATAACTGTAATTTTGCTACTGTTATGAATCGTAATGTAAATAGCTGATATGCAGGGTGTATTTTCATTGTTACAAATTGAACATAATTAAAGTGATTATAGTGATTATAATTATAAAGATTATATATTAATAGTGATTAATCACAAAAACAATATAGCAATGCTTGCTGGAGAAGCTTACTCTTCCTTGCTCAAAAATGTTGGGAGCGAGGGAAGGGGAAGGAAGGAAGGAAGATTGAAGGTGAAAGGAAGGAGTTGAAGAAGGAAGGAGATTGAAGGGGAAAGGAAGGAGAAAGAGATTGAAGGGGAAGCGATGGAGATGGAAGGAAGGAAGGAAGATTGAAGGGGAAAGGAAGGAGATGGAGAAGGAAGGAGATTGAAGGGGGAAGGTGCTGCCAAGGACGCACAAGCAGCTCCGCACAATTGCCCCGGGGAGGGGGGAGGCTCTCTGGTGGAGAGCCAAGTGGCAGCACATCCGGGGCCTCGGAAGCTGCGTGGAGGATCCGCGCGCCTTGGAGCCGTCGGCTGCCCTCTCACACCTGCCAACCTGGAGCCCCCCATTCTCATCCCGGCACCTCTTGCCCTCTCCCAGTTGCTCCCCTGGGACCTGCCCGCCCCTCCAGCCTTCTGAATGCCATCGCAGCAGCGGTGTCGCGGGAGCCCATTTCCATGCCACGCAGCCCATCGCACGCGAGAGGGCGCGGCCGGAGCGCCAGCTCCCACTCGGAAGGCGCTGCTTCTCCCTTCCCTTCCCGGCATGGCCGGCTGGCCTCCGACGCACATGCGGACATCACCGCTGCCTCGCCCTCTTCCCCGCCCCCTGGCCGCTTCTGAGGCCCGGAGCCTGGCGAGCTGGGAAGGAGCCACTCCTGCCTGGCAGCCCCATGGCCGCGCCGGGCGCCAGAGGGCTGAGGTGGCCTCTGACGGCAAAACAGGCTGGCCAGGTGACGCGGGGGAGGCTCCCGCACGGTGCGGAGTGCGGCCGGGGGTGGAGTGTGGCCGGGCAACCAGGAGGTGTGGAGACTGGCTCGGCGCGGCAGTTCAGCTCAGCCGGCAGCGGCAGCAGCAGTGGAGCGGCCCAGCGGCAGCTCCAGCAGCGGCCCAGACCCAGCACAGCTCGGACTGGCCGCTGAGCCAGCCCAGGACGGCGTCGGGGGCGCACGCGATGGCGCTGCGGCAGCAGGAGCAGGCGCTGTCGGAGGAGAAGGGCGCCCTGGAGGCAGAGGAGGAGGAGGGCAGCGGAGGAGAGTGGCGGCAGCGGCCGGATAGAGGAGTGGTGTCTCGGTTTCTAAAGACCATTGGAAATATGTCTTTTCCGATGGTCTTAGGCAACCCCTGTGAAAGCGTCATTCGACCCCCAAAAGGGTCGCGACCCACAGGTTGAGAACTGCTGCTCTAGATATTCATGGAATGATAAACACAATTGTTTAATATTGTGTTAAATGATCTTGATCTCCAAAAAAGAAACTCTTCTTCTGCCAAATCTTGCAGACATTAGTATCTTTGTTTCTAAGTTCAGCCTCCACTGTACATTTTAATCTATTAAAAAAGACTATTCTCCTTAAATCCCATTTAAAAGTTCTTCAAAAATAACTTGAACTTTCAGTGTACTTTGAAGGTGTAATTTTTCTATGTTATTGCTGGAAATGGTATAGAACAGTGATGGCGAACCTTTTAGAGACCGAGTGCCCAAACTGCAACCCAAAACCCACATGCATCGTCGGGTGCTGGGTGGGTGTGGCCATTGGGTGAGTGTGGCCCATTGGATGAGTGTGGCCCACTGGGTGGGTGTGGCCCACTGGGTGGGTGTGGCTGCGGTAGTAATGGCAGACTAAAAAGTTCAATCAATCACTTCCAACTTTGCAAGATCTTTTTTTTCCCGCAAGAAGTTGAAACTGACTGAATGATTGAACCTTTTTTTTTTGTACATGGCGGTGGAGGCCTAAAGGGAAAAGGTTTTATAAAACCCAGCTGAAGGCCTAGGACTGGGGTGATGGCGCGCTGCCCACAGAGAGGGCTCTGAATGCCTCCTCTGGCACCCGGGCCATAGGTTCGCCACCACAGGTATAGAATATCATGAAAGAAAATGAAAAGACTCCAGATTTGAGGCCTCATTTCAGATAATAAAGGGCATTTAGCCAGTTTTTTTTTTTTATCCCAGCATGATAGGAAACAGTTATAAGACTTTGCAGGTGTGCTTTCAAAACAAAGACAGGGAAATGCCAACATTATCAAGTAGAACTTAAGATAGAAAGAGTTTTGCTTACATTCCTTAATTAGTGTTCATTCTTTTATGGTGTTTGGAAAGTTTTATAGAGAGAGGTGACACCAAAGGGAAGACGCAAGAATGGAAGAACAGCAATATTTGCAATATGACAGAGATTAAAAAGAAAGATACTCAAATTTCGTAAATGTGGCCAAAGAGATAATTCTGCTTTCATTTGCAGTATTGGTAACACTTGTTCTCCCAACTCACAATATTTGCCAGTTAAACAACCATAGAGGAAAGATTCAAATGTAAAAAGTGATAAGAAATAAGAAACCAAAATTTCTGCTTTTAAATTCCTGGATGTTTCCATTCTAGTTCCATCAATTTCTAAAGAAGAGTGAATTGTACAATCTTTCCCTGATGGAAGTGTACTTGGATCAGAATGGAGACCTAGCAGCAGATCTGATGATCATTAGTAGGTTAGTTCTCCCCAAGGAGGATCCCATCAACAAGCGATTGGGGAGATTTGATAGACAAAGACTTACAATCAACCAAGATGCTTTGTCACAGTTAAAGTTGCTCAACAAGGTGGGGAAAATATTGATGTTTTTTCTCTTTTTTCCAAAGCTGTTTCAAATGGGCTAAACCCAATCAAAAAAAAAAGTGGATAACCTTCACTGAGAATTGAATGTGTGGAGTAAAACCTCTATAATTTTCTTAGGCAGATAAGCATGCTTCAGTTCTATTGACCAAGGCTTTCCTTCTGATACTGTCATGCTGAATCCTGTTGTAAGCTGATCCAAAATGAGATATGCAGTGTTTATTATTTAGGACACAAATCATTGCTGTTTAGTGTCCTTTCGACAGTTTAGTATCACCATAAAACTGCTGAGACAGGGCCTCATATGCTGGAGATTTTGGTGTTAATAGCTTTAAGTTCGCTAGTTTTTTGTCTTCAAATATCAAAGGTAAAGGCAATTCTGTTGACCAGTTCAGAGTTCAGATTTGGACTGAATCCAATGAAATGGAATCCAGACTGGATGAAGGTTCTGTTGATCCAATAGTTAATTAAGCTTCATCTTGCCTTCATTGGAGTCAGGGGTCTCCCAAAATTGCAGGCCTATAGTCTAGGATGTTTTTAATCAGCTGAGAACATGCTTATAGCTGCCTCTCTCTAACCCCAGTGGGATAGTGGAATTTATGAAGGAGGTCCAAGTCTTTCAGTTCACATGAAATAATAATGACTGATATGATGTGAGCTCATTTATGGATTGATTGATTAAATTTATTTGCTACCCATCTCACGATGATAATGGCTTGAAAAGGGAAGTACTGAAACATGACTTTGGCGAAAAAGAAATCTTGATATCAGGAGTAAAAAAGGGCAGTTTCGAGGGAAATATTATTTAGATTTGGGCATTGGCTTGTAAGAGTGGACTTCATCTGAAAATCACTTGAACGCAACTGTTTATCTTGATAGTTAGCTTCCTTAGGACACACTGAGAGGCTATAAATCAAACTAATAATAAATATGAGTCTGTATTTCCCTTTCAAATTGTGTCACCTAACTGTATTCTCTCAACAGAGAGGAACTTGTGTTGGATGCATTGTGTTGAATATCCCTTTCCACACAGGTCTCACACTCGTGACCCTGTGGTGCATCAAAAAAGCCTGACTCACCCTGATTGTGGAACACATTCTCATGACCTCACCTCCATCTCACCTCACTATAGTTTTAGTCAGCCAGTTTTAGTTTTAGTTCACCATCATTGTTGCCATGTAAATTGAACAAATATATATATACACACAAATAAAGAGCATTTTTAAGGTTGACAGCCCTTTTTTGTGAGGAAATTTCCCTTTTTATCTTAACTGGAGATAATTTTAACGGCTTTGAAAGGGAAGCAGCTTTGCAATGTTTTGTGTACTCCAGAAGAAACTTTCCAGATCCTACTGGTCAAAAGTTTCTTTCTTCCTCACAGTTTTATTCTAATTTAATAAATCCAATGAAATGTAAAAGTAATATATATTTTACAATAAAGTTCACTCTAAAATTTAGTATTTGTGGATATTTTAAAATCAAGCATTTATGAACACTAAAGGAATGCATGTTAATTCCACTATGAGGAGGAACCCACGGGTTGCCACTTAATGGTTAAATGTTTTCTCAATTTCATCCCTCCAGACTTTGTTAAGTAGAAACGTACTTTATAAATCAGAAGAAAAAGGGAGGAACTAAATGAGGCATCTGCCTGCAATTGTATCTCCTGCAACCATTTGAAGTGGTCAGAGATTCCATATTTGCCTATGTGAAGCCCAGAGACAACGTGGCTGATGTTCATGTCTACCTCCATCTTACATGGATGGTGAGTCCTGACATATTTTCTTTGGCATTTCTTCTTTTTCTGTTTAGTCTCTGCCTCAGTCTAAATGTGTGGAGAAATGCCATCCTGGATTTGTCAAGCAGGCTCGAGAAGGAGAGCCATTTTGCTGCTACGACTGCATTCCTTGTCCAGAGGGGACCATCTCCACTCAGGAAGGTGAGTGACACCATAGGGAAACTTTAATCAATATACATGGTAAAGACACATGTAAATTTGATTGTTTAGTTCTCAATTTTAATGGTGTCCAATTTCTTCCCTAAATGGGATTTATTAGAAAAATATCTTGAAGGGTGAGGTAGAAAGAAGGATGTTGTGGATTGCATGGGAAATCTCTCTTTCATTTCCCAGTTTGGATTTTTCCATCCATATTTATCTTTCTTAGAAATATCTGTATTCTTTCTAATTTGAGGAATGATTTTAGATCAATGGGTTTTGTTTACCTAAATCAACTTTATATTACAGGCTTATGGATGCATTGATCAATCATTCATTTAATCAGTTAATCTTTACTAAGATCATATATCCTTATAAGCTACAATATCTAATTTGAAGGAACAATAGAGGGAGAGATGTTGGGTTAAAGGAACAGTGAAAACCAAACACAGGATTCAGCATAAAATCATCAAATAGATATTTGTTTTCCACCTTTTCTTATCTTTCCAATTTATTTTCTTGTTAAATACTGTAGTGAGAAAGGAATACTGCATAGTCGTAGTCCTGAAAGGAAAAAAAATTCTAACATGCAGTGTTGGGATTAAAATGAACAGAAAGAATGGGGAAACAGAATTAATTAAAAAATAATCTGGTAAATATCCTTTGATTCTCTTTTTAATTGTTGCCAAATCGAGAGAATATGGAAACATATTGCTTCATTTTCTCATTTTTACAGGATAAAAATACAGATAAGACACTCAGTTCCTGTTGTTGAAATTATATATGAATTAATCTTCGTTAAGATGTTTTTTTTTTCAAATTTATTCATCAAGTTTATATGGCTATTTCACACAACTGACTCTTGGTGGAATACAATCAAACCAATAATAAAAATTAAAACATTGAGGTATAAATGCTAAGAAAGAGAGAGAGGACTACATCAAGATGCTACCAACCATGCAACCAGCACATCGGGCCCTGTTACCAGGAGATCTCCAGGACCATTGAAAGAATCACGTTTGAAGGAATTTCTAGAAGGCCTAATAGTTAGGAGACTCTCTCAATTTCAGGATAGTCAATGTTTTTTTTGTGAAGGGGGCTGTACAACCTGTCCTGAAATGGCCAGTGTTGCAACTCTTCTCAAGTGGTTCTCCATGGATCCAACCATCTTAGACAACTTTTATCCTCTGTCCAGTATTTTTGGAGTAGTGTATTGAGAGCATGGTTGGTGGGTCAATCATCAATAATTGAGTTTAAATATTTTTGGGATAAACATGTATCCATCATCTGAATTTGTTTTGAAAAAAATGAAATAAAATATTAAATAAATAAGAAAACAAAAAACTCAAAGGGCAGACTCGATGCAGCACTAGGTCTTTTTCTGTCATCAGTTTTCTGTTTCTATCTTTTTATCCCATACTCATAGAGTTGCTCTTGAAAACCACCTGGAATTAATAAAATGGTCCAGAATGCAAAGGCATGCACAGTGTTGAGTTTCCATGTGTTCTTCCATAGAACATCCCTGCTATGTAGGCTCCACAGAATCCCAGTTTCTTTCCAGGTGCAATTAAATTCACCTTTCAAACCCTCCATTAGACAGAAACAGGGTATCTGCAGGGTTTCCTCTGCTTCAGGATATCTGTTGTCCCACCAGAGCAGATAAAATTGGCATGCAAATGATCTATTCCCTAAAAGATTCCCATTCTATGGATCATCAGAAGCCTGCCTTTTCTGCTACAGTTCCTGCCCTATTGGACTTACTCCCCCTTGAAATTGAATAGGCTCCCCATCCTCTTAAACATCTGGAGACTTGTTACTTCTGCCAACCATTTGGAATAAGGTAAGGTCAGTGCAGAATAAGAATCTGGTGGATTACCTCAGAGAAGGGAAGTTGCAGCACCAGATAGGTTTTCTTTTAAATCTATGTTCTTGCTGTTCTTTTTATAGTTGTGTGCATTGGGGATTTTTGTTGTTGTTGTAGTGTAAGTATATTCCATTTACTGAGACTTTTCCGTCTCTCTATATCACATCTTATCCAAAGTTTTTTTAAAAAATGTGAAGGACTATAAAAGAAATATTACTTTCTTTTCTCAGATACCACAAAATGCACCAAATGCCCAGATGATCAATATCCAACCAAGAACCGAGTCCAGTGTATTCCCAAAAGAATAACCTTCCTGTCCTATGAAGAACATCTCAGCCTCATTCTCATCTCCTTTGCTCTACTCTTGTTCCTAATCACAGGCTTTGTTTTATTCATATTCATTAAATACCTTGAAACTCCTATTGTCAAAGCCAACAACTGGGACCTCTCCTTCATCCTCCTGGTCTCCCTTCTGCTTTGTTTCTTATGCTCCTTGTTCTTCATTGGCCAACCAAAGAAAGCCACCTGCCCTCTCCGACAAACAGTGTTCAGCATTGTCTTCTCAGTAGCTGTGTTGTCTATGCTGGCCAAAACAATCACAGTAGTCCTGGCATTCCTAGCCTCAAAACCAGGCAATAAAGTGAAGAGATGGTTGGGGAAGAGCTTGGCCAACTCCATCATCCTTTCTTGTTCTGCTGTCCAAATTCTCATCTGTGCCATGTGGTTGGGAATTTCTCTCCCATTTCCTGACTCTGATCTGCACTCCCAGCCTGAAGAGATTATCCTTCAATGCAACGAAGGCTCTGCCATCATGTTTTATGTTGTTCTTGGCTACATGCGCTTCCTTGCTGCCATTTGCTTCACTGTAGCTTTCCTGGCAAGGAACCTTCCTGGAGCTTTCAATGAAGCCAAGCTGATCACCTTCAGCATGCTGGTCTTCTGCAGTGTCTGGGTTTCCTTCCTCCCCACCTACCTGAGCACTAAAGGAAAATACATGGTGGCCGTGCAGGTCTTCTCCATCTTGGCCTCTGGTGCTGGACTATTGAGCTGCATTTTCTTCCCCAAGTGCTACATTATCATCCTGAGACCAGATCTAAACACTAAGGAACATCTAATGGCCAAAGCAGGGGAATGATTGTGAAATTGTTTCTTAGGCTGGTAACTTCTAATTATACATTATTATTGGTTACAGTATATATTCTTCCTTTGGATTTCCTTGACAACTTATGTTTATTAAAACTGAAGGAAATAAATATGTGAAGTTTGTTAGTTAAATGAAAATTCAAGATAATCATCAAATACATTAATAATAAATAAATAAACAACAAACAAATGAATAAATATTATGTTTTTTTAAACTATTGGTTTTCCTCCTTTTCCTCAGCACACATGTCAACCAATATTTGGCTTAAGCAACTCTTCAAGACAAGAGATATATGAGTTCATTTTCTGGGCTTTATAGTGGTGTAAGCTTGGCAGATATCTTCAAATATAATTAGTGTGGTCTGAATCTCATCTGTTTCATGGTTCTTTGGTATATTCATTCCCTCAGGTTATGGGTCCTACTGGAGAGAAGAGAGTAAGTGAAGATGATATGGTGTTGCAACTCTCTCACTGGTTTTGGTGCTCCTTCTTTCTCCTGAAGTGCTCTTTCTCAGCAATCTCCCTTCATTTCAACTCCAGATCAAGTCCCATCTTCTTCATGGCTTCTTAGCTCATAGCCTCCAGTTCCAGCATCTCTGTGCTGAGGTGCTGAACAGACTTCTGGTGAGCTGTTTCCAATAGCAGACATTTATTTATTGCCTGTTACTTCCTGACAGTTTTGGCATATCAATATTCAAGTCAATGTGACTGATGTAAATTGAAGACAACATGTATCCTGGTCTGGTTTGGGGAGTCAGTAGCTCAACCAAGCTAAGGCAGGTACAAGAAGGCCGGTGGTCAACTCCCAGATTAAATGAATATGAACTTTACTAAAAGTGTCAAAAGAAAATAAGGTCATAAAGAGAACACATGGATAAAAAGGATTTTAAAAGCCCCTAAATCCTATGACAATTCTAGACAAAGCAAAATAACTCACTTTCCATATTTCCCAGCTTCATCCCTTCATTTAGGATTCCAAAGTCTCTCAAAAGACCCCCAAAGTCTTTCCACCTTGTTTTCTATTGGCTTTCTGGTAGGTTGACTCTTATGGAGCTTGATCTTTAAAGGATCAGTTTCTCCTCCCTATCCCACTCCTTGTCTTCTCCCATATCCCTCACCTTCCCTTTCTTCTCTCTCTTTCTCCCTCAATCCTCCCATCTATATTTTCATCCCAATCATCTGCTAGCATCACATTTTTTCCCATCAATCACTGCTGTCATGTGTCTGATTAACGAAACACTTCAAAGAACTTTCAGGCATTTTTTTAATCTAAAAAGCCTTTATTAGTGTTGCAGAGATGTCAGCACGGCATGGTGGAATACTAAGATCTGAATTTCCCTTCCTTTGCACATAACATTCCAGGCATTTCCCCTCCCCTATTTTAGGGTCATGATTCACATCTTTCAATTAACTTGGAGGGCAAAGATTCACTTCCATTTCTTTTCCCCGGGCTTTCCTTCTATTCTCCTCCCCTTTCGCTGTCTCCTGATTTAACTCTAAAAATACCACACAGTTCTGCATATATTGTCAAAGCAAGAATATTCAATATTAGCAGCATTGACATCCGCCCCCCCTTACGAAAAGGACAGATCCTGTAATGTAGATAAAGCATATGTTAATGACTAGTTCTTGGTTTGTTGGGGTATTTATTTTCCACACTCACAGCGTTGAGACCCTTATAGTCTACGCAGAGATGAAGAGACCCATCTTTTTTCTTTTGAATAACACAGGGGCTCCCACGGTAGATTTGGCCTGTTTGATAAACCTTCTTGCTAGGTTTTTGTTCATGTATCGTTGCATCTACTCCATTTCGAGGGGTGACATGGCATACATTCTCGGTCGTGGGAGTTTGACTCCTAGCACCAGTTCGATGGAGCAGTCATAGGGTCTGTGAGGGGGTAGGGCATCACATTCTTTTTCACTAAATGCCTCTGCCAAGTCCCATTATTCATGGGGGATGACTGATTCGCCTGGAGGCAGTGAGGTGGCCATGTTCGCTTGCTCATTGGGTGGCCTAAGATGCCCAGCAACATCTATTGAATCAATGGGGGGATTAGGCTCTATAGGTAGTCTCACAGTTTCATTCCTTTCTCCCACCAGATAAACGGCTTTCATTTCTCTAACCAGGCTAGCCCTAGGATCACCACCTCAGTCATTTTTGGAGCCACCAGGAAGCGAATAAACTCCCAGTGTGCACCTATTTCTAGGTGTAAGGGCTCAGTTAATTGTGTGACAAGAGTCCCTCCCATCAGGGAGCCATCGGCTTGCTCAAACCTCACCGGTTTGGAAAGCTGTTTTGCCCGTATGCCCATTTTCATAGCAAACGGCAGACTAATAATGCAGCGGGTGCATCCAGAATCAATTAGCACGTTTAAGTCCATTTGGGCCCCAGACTTAGGGATTATAAGTTTGGTGGCCAGTGAAAAAGGCAGGATTTGTTGACTCACCATCGGGTCTTTCTCTCCTTCATTGTCGCTGTCAAAGGAGGGTAGAGTAGGGGCGGATCCACCTGGAGTCCCGGCATCCTCCTGTGTGGGGGGTGTAATCTGGGCGACAGGTTCCTGCATGAGCCGGTTGGATTTTTCTCTCGTTAGCCGCTGAGCAGGTTTCTTTCGCATTGCTGGTTCTGATCTGCTCTGCATTCGGGGGTAGGGAACTGGACAGGTGGCCTGGGTCTCTCAGCCATTGCAGTAGTTGAAGGTTTTCATGGGGTTGTTTGCTGTTTGGGTAGCTCTGGTTGCTGCTCGGGTTCATGTGGGGGAAGCTTCTTATAGCGAGAGAGCTTGACATCTAGCTTCACTGCTGTCTGGTACCACTCCTGTAGCCGATCAGGTACTTCTCGATAGATGCAGGCCTGAGAGAGGTGATCGTCTACTCCCTTGATGAAGTATTGAATCAGGAATTGTTCGGGCCACCCCTCTATTTGGCCTGCTATCTTGTGGAACTCTCGCACATATTCCAGGGCAGGCCTGCCGGCTTGTTTTATTTTGTGGATTTGTTCTGCTGCTTTGAGGCCTATGGATGGGTCCTCAAATCTTTCTCTCAGTCCTAGGAGGAAAAGGTGGGGATCTCCCAGTTTGGGGCTTGCTCACTATATAGATTGTTCAGCCATTCAGATGCTTCTCCCTCTAGGTTGGATGCAAAGACATCGACCATGGCACCTGGTTCCGGGTAGAGATAGGCCCAGCGATTCAAGTGAGAACCCACTTGGTTCAGAAAAAAAATCAGCTTCCCTGGGTCCCCATCGAAGGCTGCTCTGAAAGGTGGTGCCAATACAGGCTGTTGCGGCCGCCACTGGGGCTGTTGGCCCCATCCTGCCTGCTGATCCACTGGTTGCTGGCCAGGGGGGGCTGGTGGTGCCCCCTGCTGCTGTAGGCCTCTCAATGGCTGATGGACGAGTGGGGTTTGTTGCTGGGCCTTCCTCATCTGCGGGCCCACTGGCTGTCGCTCTCCTGGCTTTTGCACCACCCCAAGCTGCTGCAAGGCCTCTATTAGCTGTGGTATGCTCAGCTGCTGCTGATCATTCATCTGCTGGGCCATGGGAGGGGTATAGGCACCTCTCTCCAGGAATTGAGTTCTGCTTTTCATTTCTGGGTTTTAAAATCTTTCTAGCGACTCACCCAAAACTTCGTTATCTCTGCATTCTGCTTTTGAAATCTTTGCTCTCGGCTGGGCGATCTGTCAAATTCTTTCTCCCTCGGCTGGCTGACTGCCGTTCCACTGATTTCTATTTGTCTGCCAAAATTCATCTTCCCACAGCATGCTTTCTTCAAGTAAACTCCCTTTTCTCATGATAGATTTTTTCCCCTGAATCCTTACCAGCTCCTCTCAAGCTTAGAGGCAGTGGACGGAGTTCAGGACCCCAGGTCATTTGAAAAGGATTGAGATCTTAGCATGATGTCATGTGTCTGATTAACGAAACACTTCAAAGAATTTTCAGGCATTTTTTTAACCTAAAAAGCCTTTATTAGTGTTGCAGAGATGTCAGCACGGCATGGTGGAATGCTAAGATCTGAATTTCCCTTCCTTTGCACATAACATTCCAGGCATTTCCCCTCCCCTATTTTGGGGTCATGATTCACATCTTCCAATTAACTTGGAGGGCAAAGATTCACTTCCGTTTCTTTTCCCCGGGCTTTCCTTATAGTCTCCTCCCCTTTTGCTGTCACCTGATTTAACTCTAAAAATACCAGACAATTCTGCATATATTGTCAAAGCAAGAATATTCAATATTAGCAGCGTTGACAACTGCCTTAGAACTGGAATCCAAAGTTTCCACATTTCATACAGTTAAAAGGAACATTGCCCCACAGAACGTATTTTAGAAGCAACTCATCTTGAAATTCTTTCCACACTTCCTGAATTTATAGGGTTTCTCTGCTGGGTGAATTTTGTTAGAACTTGGGGAACAGCTCAGCCTAAAGCTCTTTCCACACACCAGGTATTGGCAGTTTCTCCTCCATGTAGACCCTTCTATGAGGAATAGGTTGTCTCTGATCAGTGAAGCTTTCTCATTATCCATTCATTAATATGGGTTTTGTCCAGTGGTGGGATTCAAATATGTGAACAACCAATTTTCTGTGTGGATGCCATTTCCAGAAGTCCGTTCTGGACCTGGGCAACAAAAAATTAGCTACCGGTTCTGACGAACTGGTGCGATCTGGCTGAATCCCATCACTGGTTTTGTCCTATGTGGATTGCTTCCTCTGGCCATGGACACTCCAAATCAGTCAGTCACCCGAACCCACCTGCCTCTCAGGGGTCTTGTGGTAAGGAAAAATTGGAGGAGGAAACATCATCTAGGTAATAGATGATGTAAGCATGAATATTCATACTTAATGAATATCCACCCATCTTCTCTATCTTTAAGAATGTGTTATTGTCTTAGGTAAACACACATCAGTTGCATTGCCATAGCAGTTTTTATAAAATATACTGAACTGAGAAGTGAGAACTTCAAGATCCCAATAGCACACCTTGTTTCTAGGTTTCTAATTGGCTAACACATTCCCACTCCTGCAACAACTTGTTTTTCTCACCCTTGGTCTGGGCAGAAATACTGGCCTACAATTACAAAAATACAAATTTCAGGCAACAGATCCTTTTTCAGTTGAATCCACCACTCTGGGAACTAGTGAAGCCTCTCTGGTTCATTTGGTCACCTTATCAAAAATCTCAAGGCATTTTGAATTGATCTTGGAACTGATGAAAACCCTAGATGGAAAATCAACACAAAGAGATGTCTTGCATAAAACATCTGAAGGCACAGAAAACTTTATTCCACAGCTCCAGCTATGACTAAAAGTGTCAAAAAGAGGGATCGTCCTCCTTTCTCCCTTCTCCTTAGTTTTTTTTTTTTTTTTTAAGGAAGGAAGGGAAGACCATGGAATGGACCTCCAGCTTTCTTTCCTTCCCAGTTTGGCATTCACCTCTCACCCTTTCCCTATTATTGGAGGTGGCAAGGACAGTTGGTCTCTAGGTAGCTTCGAGAGAAGGTGGGCTCTTCCTGCAGCTCCTTAGTTGTCTGGACAGCAAAGCCTCAGGGATGCCCTCCTGCCATTTTCTATCTTGGATTATTTTCCCACTCCCATAGCGGAATGCTGAAAGCTTCCCATTTGGGGACAAGAGGATCTTATGACTTCTTTGGATAAGGGACCAGTCTGATTCATGGCTGTTTTCCATTTTATTATCTGGACCAAGTCTTGACAGAGGGTCTGAGGCCTTCCAGGGATTGTTTTGCAGTGGGGTCACTACTTTTTGGACAAACCTCCAGTTCTCCCTTCTAGGCCAAGCTGTCCACATTAACATCCCCCCTCCAGATGAGAAACATAATCCATCAACAATTGACCAAGATAAACCAGAACACAGGGACTCTGAATCGTACATCTGAAGCACTTGGATGTCTTCTGGGGTGGAGTTTCAAGCAAAGCCTCAGAGATAGGAATGTCACAGGTGTTGCACCACATCAAGTGCCTCTACACAACCAGAGAAACTTCAAAATTTAATGGCTCTCAATGTATCAATATGGAAAGACAACACAGGAAGTGTCAAAGAAACTAAAACAAAAACTTCTACCCACTCTACAATTTTCTCTCTCTTAGCCAATGATATAGTAATAGTAGTAAAGTTGGAAGGGACCTTGGAGGTCATCTAGTCCAATCCCCTGTTCAGGCAGAAAACCCTACACCATTTCGGACAAATAGCTGTCCAGTCTCTTCTTAAAAACTTCCAGTGTTGGAGCATTTACTGCTTCTGGAGGCAGGCTGTTCCACTGATTAATTGTTGATTAATTAATTATGATCCACAGGCTGTCACTTTCCTGCTTCTTAGTCAGATCTCATGCAAAAATTGATATTCCTAGTACAGATGCCAAATAAAATTTCACTTCAGTTATAAGGAATTATAAAATCAGCTCCAATTTAAGATAAATATATGGAGATCTCATTAAAAATGAGGGGTCACGTTATTCTCCAAAGCACCAGAGGGCAGGACAAAAAACCATGGTTGGAAAGTGATCAAAGAGAGAAGCAACCTGGAATTAAGGAGAAACTTCCTGACAGTGAGGACAATTAACCAGTGGAACAGCTTGCCTCCAGAAATCATGGGTGTTCCATCACTGGAGATTTTTAAGAAGAGGCTAGACAGTCACTTGTCTGAGATGGTATAGGTTCTCCTGCTTGAGCGGGGGGCTGGACTAGAAGACCTCCAAGGTCCCTTCCAGTTCTATTCTATTCTATTCTATTCTATTCTATTCTATTCTATTCTATTCTATTCTATTCTATTCTATTCTATTCTATTCTATTCTATTCTATTCTATTCTTCTCCCAGGGACTGGAGAACTGAAACTGCCCAGAATAATGGGTAAAGTGCACCCGGTATTTCATTTCAGCCTCATGAGGCCGGCTCAGGGATCGAAACTGAGACCAGTTGGAAAAGAAGCATCGGATCCAATAAGGGTGGAGGGGGAAAGACATTACAAGGTTAAGCAAATCGTAGACTCTAGAATCCATAAGGGGAAACTACAGTATCTAGTTCAGTGAAGAGGTTATTCAATAGAGGAATAAAACCTCATAAAATTGGAGCAGAAGACTTAATAAGTAGATTCCAGCCAGAATATCCTCAAAAGCTAGGGAACCTTTACATGGATAATTGAGAGGGGGGGGTGCCTTAATACATGTTTGCTGTTTTCCAGGTATCTTCCAGTTTTTAGGAGCATCTGCTTTTCAAGCTTCGAAGCACCTTTTTTTATTTTGCTTCCACAGATACTGCTTCTCAGCTTGCCACTGAACCCAGGAGGGAGGAAGGAATCAGATTCAAATGCAGACTTCAAAGATTAAGGAAGCAGACCATGGGAATCCAGGACATTTACCAGGTGTCTGGCCAACCCCAGAGATACTTTCTCAAAACAATATTGCTGTATTCTATTGGCCCCATGACCCAGAGGGAGGAGAGAAAACACTACGCTTTCACTATGTAGGGCTTCGGTGGGGTTTCCCCAGAGCTTCTCTTGCTTTCATACATGTCAAAATGATGTACTCAACAAAGTTTGACATTAAGAGATTGGAATGTCTCAAAGGTGTTTGTTTGTTTGGGATCATCAGCTGGAATCTTGCCACAGACCTTGGAGGACTTGAAATACCGATTCAGAAAGAATCATGAAGGAGACGAGGTTGAGAACCTCCTAACTAACTTTGAAGATACCTACCAAGCTTAAAGCTTTCCAAAGTTCAGAATAAGATTCATATGTGTCCTCTCTTAAAGGGCTGTTGAATCAAAATATTGGATAACCTACGCGCTTAGGAAAAGGAGGTCTAGCAACAATTTAAAAACACAAATATTAATTATTAATTTGTTTTATTATTTGATGATTATGTTGGATTTTAATTTTATTAATCTAATTCTTTATTTCATTAGATTTTAAATAACCATAATAGTCAAACAGGCAAACCCAAGAAACAATTACATTATCAGTTCCCTACTTTTACCATTAGATCATCCTTGGTGTTTAGATCTGGTCTCAGGATGATAATGTAGCACTTGGGGAAGAAGATACAGCCCAACAGTCCACCACCGGAGGCCAAGATGGAGAAAACCTGCACGGCCACCATGTATTTTCCTTTGGTGCTCAGGTAGGTGGGGAGGAAGGAGACCCAGACACTGCAGAAGACCAGCATGCTGAAGGTGATCAGCTTGGCTTCATTGAAAGCTCCAGGAAGGTTCCTGGCCAGGAAAGCCACAGTGAAGCAAATTGCAGCAAGGAAGCCCATGTAGCCAAGGACAACATAAAATATGGCGACAGAGCCTTCATTGCATTGAAGGGTAATCTCTCCAGGCTGGGAGTGCAGATCAGAGTCAGGAAATGGGGGAGAAACTCCCAGCCACATGACACAAATGAAAATTTGGATAGCTGAACAAGAAAGGACGATGGAGTTGGCCAAACTCTTCCCCAACCATCTTCTCTTTATGTTCCCTGGTTTTGAGGCCAGGAAGGCCAGCACCACCATGATAGTTTTGGCCAACACAGAAGACACGGCTACTGAGAAGACAATGCTGAACATTGTTTGTCGGAGAAGACAGGTGGCTTTTCTTGGTCGGCCAATGAAGAGAAAGGAGGACAAAAAGCAAAGCAGGAGGGAGATCAGGAGGATGAAGGAGAGGTCCTGGTTGTTGGCTTTGACGATGGGAGTTTCTAGGTATTGGAGGAATATGATGAAAACAAGGCCTGTGGTGAGGGACAAGAGTAGGGCAATGGAGATGAGGATGATGCCCAGATGCTCTACGTAGGAGAGGAAGGTTGTTCTTTTGGGGATACATTGGACTTGGTTCTCATTTGGATATTGAACATCCGGGCACTTGGTGCATTTTTCCGTATCTGAGAAAACAAAGTAATATTTCAAATTTCAAGAAAATCTTTGTATGAGATGTGATACTGAGAGATAGGAAAGCCTCAGTAAATTATACATACTTTCACTTACAATCCAGAAAAAAAATCCCCAGTATATACCAAAAAAAAGAAAAAAAGAAAAAAAAAGAAAAAAAACAAGAACAACAAGAAAATAAAATTAAAAGAAGAAATATCTGGTGTCACAACCTCTGAAGTAATCTACTAGATTCTTATCTTAGACTGATATTACTTTGAGTTTGTTTGTTTCTTTGTTAATTTTTAATTTTTTGTCAGATGATGGACATACGTTTGTTATCTGCAAACTCTTTTTAATCTATAAAAAGGAGAAGATGAAGCAATATATTTCCATACTCTCTAGATTTGGCAACAAATTTAAAGAGAGAATGAATTCAACATTGGTATCAATGGATATTTAGTAGATTGGTCTTTTATTAGTTCTCCTCCCCTCCTTTTATTCCTTTTAATCCCAACACTGTATATTAGACTTTTTTTCTTTCAGAACCATAACTATATTGCTTTATTTGTTGGTGTTATAAATGTTTGTATCTCACTATTTAACAACAAAGAAAATTGGAAAGATGAGAAAAGTTAGGAAGGAAACATCCACTTGATCATTTTATGCTGAATTCTCTGTTTGGTTTTCATTTGTTCCTTGAACCCAACCTCTCTCCCTCCATTGTTCTTCCCAATTAGATATTTCAGATGATAAAGGCTTATAATCTTGATAACAATTAACTAATTAATTGAAGGATTGATTGATGTATCTTTTGGCCTTTAATGTAAAATTGGTTTACGTGAGCAAAGAGCATTGATCTAAAATCATTCCTCAAGTTATAAAGAATACAGATGTTTCTAAGAAGTCCAAACTGGCAAATAAAAGAGAGATTTCCTACGCAATCTACAACATCCTTCTTTCTATCTCACTCTTCAAGATAATAAATCCCATTTAGGGAAGAAATTGGACACCATAAAAATTAAGAACTAAACAATCAAACTTACATGTGTCTTTAACATGCATATTGATCAAAGTTTCCCTGTGGTGTCACCCACCTTCCTGACTGGAGATGGTCCCCTTTGGACAAGGAATGCAGTCGTAGCAGCAAAATGGCTCTCCTTCTCGAGCCTTCTTGACAAATCCAGGATGGCATTTTTCCACACATTTAGACTGAGGCAGAGACTAAACAGAAAAAGAAGAAATGCCACAGAAAATATGTCAGGAATCACCATCCACGTAAGATGGAGGTAGACATGAACATCAGCCAAGTCGTGTCTGGGCTTCACGTAGGCAAATATGAAATCTCTGACCCCTTCAAAATGGTTGCAGGAGAAACAATTGCAGGAAGATGCTTCATTCAGTTCCTCCCCTTTTCTTCTGATTTATCAGATTACAATAAAGTACCTTTCTACTTGACGTCTGGAGGGATGAAATTGAGAAAAGATTTTAGCATTAAGTGATAACCAGTGTTTTCCTCCTCATAGTGGAATTAACATGCATTCCTTTAGTCTTCATAAATGCTTGATTTTAAAATATCCACAAATACTAAATTTTAGTATTTAGTAAAATATATATTAATTTTTCATTTCATTGGATTTATTAAACTAGAAAGAAACTTTTGACCAGTAGGATCTGGAAATTTCTTCTCGAGTACATAAAACATTGCAAAGCTGCTTCCCTTTGAAAGCAGTCCAAAATTATCTCCAGATAAGATAAAAAGGGAACTTTCCTCACAAATAAGGGCTGTCAACCTTAAAGATGTTCTTTGTTTGTGTATGTATCTATGTATGTATGTGTATATACATACAAATGCAAGAACACCAGGAAATATAAAACTATAAAAAGTTTTAATGTTAAAATACCAAGCTTTCGCTGCCAACTGCCAGCATCGTCAAGGTAGCTTCCAGTCGATGGGAGAGGCTATTTATGGATATGGCGTTCTTTGCGCCCGGCTCATGGATCTTGTTACAGGTCCCAGCCAATCCACTTGCACTCTGATCATAGTTTCTGTGTTGCTGATCGTTATTTTCTTGCTTTCCTTGTTTGTATCTATGTCCCCACTCCCCTCCTCATGTGGCCGTGGATTGGGGGAGCCTGTACGTTTTCGCTGTTGTTTTCCTCATCCTCCTTCCTGATACTTCCCCTCCTCATTCTCCTCCCACCTTCCTTCTTTCCATAGTCCTTTTTCACAGTTGCCACCTCATTGCTTTCTCCTACGTCACAAGATTTCATTGCAGTTATCTTATCGTAACCCCCGTTCTCCAATGTTGCCCCACTAACTTTCATTTTCTTATCAATGGGAGCATTTCCAATAGCATTGCTAGGGCTCGTAACATCTTTAGGTTGACTGCCACTCTCCCCTCCACATAGAGTCCTTGGTATGGTGGTCGCCCCTTCTATCGTCTTCAGGGGGAGGGAAGGGGCGGGTTTTCCAATTCTCGGTTTCTCACTCCTTGCATGTTTCCAGGGTGGGTCACCCCTCTTAGGTGTTTCCTGGAGCTTGCAGAGGCTATAGCATTGTGAATGATCGCCTCATCGCCCTCCCATGGCTCACTCACATTACCAAAGTGAAAGCACGCTGTTGAAATAATATCGTGGGTGGGATTAATCGCGGAATCGCTGACGGGGGTGGGGGCGATGTTACAGCCCTTCCATTCACGACCACTCTGCATCCAGGTGTTGATACAGGACTGCATCATTACCCAATTGCTCATACGGCACGGAGAGACCTCAGACCCATCGGCAGTAGGCTCACAGCTGTTGATATGTTTTTCCACTCACTGGGGGTCAGCACATGCCTCCACACTTGGAGGGTTGCTCAGTTGCAGGCTATTCCCTATCTGGGCACTTTCGGGGTTCTTTTTCTCCACCAACCCTCCTCCCAGAAGGCACGTTGTGGTATTAAATTGTTTCTTTCTGGGGGACTGATTACTCCTGGCCCATGCTCTTAACATTATGTGCGCAGGACATAATCTATATGCCGATTGATGGACTCATCGTTAGAGAGCCAAGCTTCCTTAAGGAGACGGCCCCCCTTTGTGTTGTCATTAGCCATCACCTGGATGTTGTCGAAGTCGAACCTATGTCCTGACACCAGCATATGTGCACCGATGCTGGGAGTATTGTTCGCCTCTCCTTACAGCCAGCTTGTGCTCGTGGATCCTGGTTCTAACCCGTTTGGATGTCTCTCCCATGTAATTCGCGGGGCAATCTTTACAATTACTCTTATAAATGATGCCTGACCTCTCTGTGATGGGAAGTGAATCCTTTGGTCTCATCACCTTAGATCGTAATGTCTGGTTCGGGTTATGTGCCACCCTCACGTTGTAGGGTGCCAATAACCTATCTGTGGCTTCTGAGACATTATTAATATAAGGGAGAGTAACCCGGGCAATCTGTGGTGTTGGCTTCTCCATTTGAGACCTAACAGGGGGTCTAAGTGGTAGGCTATGGCGCCTGATGAATTTCATAGGATATCCATTGTGTCTGCACACCTTAAGGAGGTGTTTTCTCTCATCCATCCTAGCCGACTGGAAGCTACCCTGACGATGCTGGCAGTTGGTGGCGAAAGCTTGATATTTTAACATTAAAACTTTTTATAGTTTTATATTTCCTGGTGTTCTTGCATTTTTGCTAGTTAAACATGAGTCTACCCAGGAATCACCTTTTTGTTTTTAGCATTCTTAAGAATATATATGTGTGTGTGTGTGTGTGTGTTCAATTTATATGGCAACCATAATTGTGAACTAAAACTAAAACTGGCTGACTAGTTTCTAAAACTATAGAAAGGTGAGATGGAGGTGAGGTCATTAGAATGTGTTCCACAGTAAGGGTGAGTCAGGTATTTTTTGGTGTACCACAAGGGTCATGAGTGTGAGCCCTGGGTGGAAATGGATATTCAACAGAAGGTATCCAACACAAGGTCCTTTCTGTTGAGAGAATACAGTTAGGTGACACAATCTGATAGGGAAATATACAGTCATATTTATTATTAATTTGATTTGTAGCCTCTCAGTGTGTCCTAAGGCAGCTAACAATCAAGATAAACAGTTGCATTCAAGGGATTTTCAGATGAAGTGCACTCTTACAACCCAATGCCCAAATCTAAGTAATATTTCTCTCAAAATTGTCCCTTATTATTTCTGATATCTGAATTTTTTTTTTGCACCAAAGTCATGTTTCAGTACTTCAGTTTTCAAGCCATTATCATGGTGAGATGAGTAGCAAATAAATTTAATCAATCAATCCATGATTGAGCTCACATCAGACCAGTCATTATTATTTCATGTGAACTGAAAGCCTTGGACCTCCTTCCTAAATTCCACTATCCCAGTGGGGTTAGGGAGAGGCAGCTATAAGCATGTTCTCAGCTGTTTAAAAACATCCCAGACTGTGGACCTGCAATTTTGGGAGACCCCTGACTCCAATCAAGGCAAGATGAAGCTTATTTAACTATTGGACCAAAAGGACCTTCATCCAGTCTTGATTCCATTTCACTGGATTCAGTCCAAATCTGAACTCGGGGACTGGTCAACAGAATTGCCTTCACCTTTGATATGTGAAGGCAAAAAAACTAGTGAACCTGAAGCTATTAACAGCAAAGTCTCCAGCATATGAGGCCCTGTCTCACCAGTTTTATAGTGGTACTAAATTGTTGAAAGGACACTAAATAGCAATGAATTGTGTCCTAAATAATAATCACCCTACAACTCATTTTGGATCAGCTTACAACAGGATTCAGCATGACAGCATCAGAAGGGAAACCTTGGTCAATAGAACTGAAACATGATTATCTGCCTAAGAAAATTATAGAGGTTTTACTCCACACATTCAATTCTCAGTGAAGGTTATCCACTTTTTTGACTGGGTTTAGCCCATTTGAAAAGGCTTTGAAAAAAAGAGAAAAGACATCAATATTTTCCCCACCTTGTTGAGCAACTTTAACTGGGACAAAGCATCTTGGTTGATTGTAAGTCTTTGTCTTTCAAAACTCCCCAATTGCTTGTCAAAGGGATCCTCCTTAGGGAGAACCACACTACTAATAATATCCAGATCTGCTGCTACGTCTCCATTCTGATCCAAGTACACTTTCAGCAGGGAAAGATTGTACAATTCCCTCTTCTTTAGAAATGGATGGAACTAGAATGGAAACATCCAGGAATTTAAAAGCAGAAATCTTGGTTTCTTATCTCTTATCACTTTTTACATTTGAATTTTTCTTCTATGGTTGTTTAACTTGCAAATATTGTGAGTTGGGAGAACAAGTGTTCCCATTATCTTCAAAATTGAAGTACAAAGATTCAGAAATATTTTTAAACCATGTAGTATACTGATAAAATATACACTGAGAAAATGTAATTGACAAAAATTGTCAGTCACATATAACAATCGAGCAAAGGTCACCAATCAAGTAAACAAAATACACAAATAATTAGAGTATTCACAAACTCCTTGCAAACAATAGGGTGATTACCAGAAAGCAAGGATTTATTAAGAAGAAAGTTGCAAGGCTAATCTTCATTCAGGTAGAGGAGATAGGAAAAATGACCAGATGAAGTAATTCTACTTTATTGTAAGTCTATTGTCAAAGCAGTAATATCCTATATTAGCAGCTATATTAACAAAATCCTGCAGTGTGAAAGTACAAATCTTTCACCATCTCTTTTGACAGTCAAAAATGTAGGGATGACATTTTCTGAGTTTCTTTCTGTGGCTGTTACGCAGCTGTGGGTTGCCCCCCCTTCAAACCATCTTATCTGATCCTTCCCTGCATCTCTTTTTCTGATCCTCCGAACTCATTCACATGTATTGTTATATTTCCTTACACTTCTTTTTAAAAAAAAGATGCCGGAACTCACACATGTCATGTTGGAATAGAATGGAATGGAATGGAACGGAACGGAATGCAATAGAATAGAATAGAATAGAATAGAATAGAATAGAATAGAATAGAATAGAATAGAATAGATCTGGACGGGATCTTGGAGGTCTTCTAGTTCAGCCCCCTGCTCAAACAGGAGAACCTATACCATCTCAGACAAGTGACTGTCTAGTCTCATCTTAAATATCACCAGTAATGGAGCGCCCACAATTTCTGAAGGCAAGCTATTCCACTGGTTAATTGTCCTCCTTAATTCCAGGTTGCTTCTCTCTTTGATCAGTTTTGAACCATTGTTTCTTTTCCTAATTTACAGGAGCTTAAAATCAAAAAAAGTCTGGGAACTTTTTTTCAAATATATAAAAGGTCTTGGTTGTTGAAGGGAGAATGCAGCACTCTTCTGATGAGTAGGAGATGTTGTTCAGAAGCTTAAGATCTTAAACCACGAAGCCCAGAGAGCAAAAAAGACCCTGAAAAAGAATTTAGTTTGATGGATCCTTGTTGGGACCCCCTACCTTCCACGGCTGCAGCCTTGGAGCACCCAACCTCTCTTCACCCTTCTTCCTTT
Organism: Crotalus helleri; assembly: GCA_024509115.1. Lineage (NCBI taxonomy): Eukaryota > Metazoa > Chordata > Lepidosauria > Squamata > Viperidae > Crotalus > Crotalus helleri. The sequence continues at coordinate 100,174 of JAKSXO010000185.1, read as the reverse complement.
TCCTCTGGGGTTTGGATGCAGCACTTAAGGCATGGGCCAGAATCTTAATGACACTGTAGGTATAGGCATCATTTTGGATCTGCATCCAATTCTTTTTCTCTTGGGTCTCCACTGGTGCTTTCTGAGTGCATCTTCTCCGGCCTTTGACAGAAAAGGTGTGTTTTGAAACAGAACAGTGAAAATACTCAGCTTGAAATCCAGGTTCCACAAAGAAATATCTTTTAAAGGCATTATCATTTTTCCAACTCTTTTTTGGCTGAAAGGGAAAGCTCCAAATACTATGGACGTGCTTGAGATGCCTGTCCTTTTTAATTGAAAATACTCCAGTCATTGTCATGATCCAGACTTTCCCTTCAATGGGTCCTGGCAAACCTTCAAGTGCTGAATGGAAGGGAAGAATACTGTCCAAAAAGGAATCAAATTCTATGAAGTGAACAAAGACATTGACTTGTCTCCACTTAGAGAGGGCATCCCTGAGAAATGCAGTACTTCCAATAATTGAGAATCGTTGTGATATAACAACACAAATTCTATTCTTGACAAGCATAGGAGTAAAAGTCCTCATGAAATTCTCTCCCTTCTCTGTGTCTGGAGCAAAGAGACCAATCAGGGTCCATCCAAAATGGAGGAGAATTTGAACAATTGCTGGGTACTGGATCCCTTCTTTGGGAAGCATCGGATGGAAAAAAGGGAATTGACTTTTATCACTCAGAGCTTCTGAAGTAATTATATCACTGACCTAAAAAACAATGAAGTATTCTGTGTTATATTTGGGGTCCTACCAAGTCTCAATTTTTAGCTATTAATAAATTCAATATTTTTCTCATGCACATATTAGAACATTTCCTGTTGATCAGTCATTAGGCCATATCAAGATACAGAATATAAAACACAGAACATTAACAAGACTGAATGTACAAACAGAATTTAGAAAAATAAGTACAATAGAATAAGCAGAAAGAATGAAATTAGTATTTTTTATAGCCCAGAATTTACCACACTCAGACCATAATTTCCTTCCGAAAAGGGATTTATTATATATAATTTTTGAATTCTGAGTACAGAGGAAATACATTTTTTTAAATATTAGGATCCCAATAGACTGTTTCTCTAAAGTGCAATCCAAGATATTGATCTTCCTCTTTCTTAAATAATTGTCATTCAAAATAATAGATGTATTACATCTTCTATTTCTGGAGCTCCACAAATACAAGTATATTCATTGTAAGGAGTTTGATAGATTGAACTCAATACTTGGAAGGTACATTTGTAATTTATTTCTTTTAATAGCATTTGGGGACTTTTATCATTTTCCATACCATTAATTTTATTAAAAATAATTATATGCACCAATTTTATAAATTGTATAAATTCCCAATGCTGCTCTTAGGGCAGCAGCTGAAGTCCTTTCATCCACCCTCAAGATACTTCTCAGATGATTTGATCAGATTTGTTCTAGTAGTGATATAAATTAAATCCCAAAGTTCAGCTCAATATAAGTGCATAATGGTAACGTTGATATTTTGTATTTAATAATTCAGTCTAAGGAAGCCGCATACCTATGATTTGTTGTTTAAATTAACAGTGCATTCACTTTTGTCTTCTAAATGAGCTCCTTTGATGTTGAGGGAGCCCAGATCCAGTCACAGAGAAAAGTTCCCCCAGGTAAGGAAAGGTGTGAACTTGCTCTGTTGCCTTCTCAACAATTAGCCCTATAGGGCAATGCTGTCATTTTCCAAGGACCATAACTTTTGATTTTGACTTATCTATAATCAGATAATTATTATGAGAATAGGAGTCAAGTCCTCTTAACAGCACATGCAACCCACATGTCATGGTGGCAACAGCTTTGCCTTATCTTTTGGTACATATCAATCCTACTTCTCATGGCTCCATTGAGCCCCAAACACTCTCAAACAAATGAACAAAAATGGGATGGAAGGGACCATGGAGGTTTTCTAGTCCAACCCCCTGCCCATAGCAAGAGATCCTATACCAATCCAGACAAAAGGAATGTCCAGCCTCTTTTTGAAACTCTCCATTAATGGAGCACCCACAACTTCATGAAGCAAGTCATTCCACTGATTAATTGTTCTCACTGTCAGGGCTTGTAGAAAGGGCTTTGAGCAGGGTCAACATCCTGAGCTACATTTGAAGGGCAGTCAATTTCTTCCATAATATTTCTTTGTTTCCTGTGTATGCTATAAAGGCAGCAAACCATTATTTCCTCTGACTACTATTTTTATAGTTAGATGGTTCAAGACAAAAGAATTGTCAAGAGCGGATCACATCTGCCTAAAGACTGCTGGTTCTTCCACAAGGAATGCACTTTTCATCCACCTACTATCAATTCTTTTCAAGTGGAAGTTTGCACATATTTTAGTCAAAATATGTGTTAGAGAAATGGGCCTGGAATTGCTAGAGTCCTTTTTAGTCCCTTTTTTATATACAGGAATTACAATTGCCATCTTTGACCCAAATGGGTGTGTCAGATATAATTTATATGTGTAAATGTATCTGTCAATAGAGAGTCCCATCAGTTGGGATATTTCTTGAATTGTTCAGCTGCTTGAAATTCCTCTCCAGAGGACATATTGCTCTTCAAACCTTTAATGATGAATTTGATCATGAGAATTTTTGGGCAAAAAATAGTTGATCCGTTGTCTATCATATTGGTAGATTTTTAATAAAATGGTTGGTTAATGTTAGTGGCCCCTAAAGGTTCATAATACATATATGTTTTATCATCAGTAGGAAAGGGAATCCCATAGGACTCTGTTTAAAAATCTGAGATTGTTCATGATTGAGGATATCATTATTTTGGCTAAGACAATGTAAATGAAACCCACACATGGAACACACAGCTAGAGGGATTTAAATTATTTAAAAGAAACAGACCAAATAAAAGAGGAGGTGGAGTTGCTCTCTATATAAGAAATAACTACATCTTCACAGAAATAGAGCACAACAATGATAAAAACTGTCTTGAATGCATTTGGGTCAATATAAAAGGGGGGGGGAAATGACATTGCCATAGGTGTATACTATAGACCACCCAACCAAACAGAGGAAATAGATGAACTTTTTGCTAGTCAGCTAAATAAGGTATGTAGGAAGCACATCACAATAGTAATGGGGGATTTTAACTACACTGACATCAACTGGGAGACAAACTCCGCACCAAGTGGAAGATCAAACAGGTTCCTGGCAAACCTAGCAGACAACTTTGTCTCCCAAAAAGTAGAGAAGGGAACTAGGGGGTTAGCCATTTTAGATCTAATTCTCACTAACAGAGATGAAATGATAGAAGGTGTTGAAGCCATAGGAACCCTGGGAGGAAGTGATCATGCAATATTAGAATTCAACATTATAGAAGCACAAGCAATAGAACACAGTCAAACTAGAGTCTTGGACTTCAAGAGAGCTAATTTCAATAAACTTAGAGAGGGCTTGGGAAGGATTCAATGGATGAGAATCCTCAAGGGGAAAACAACTCAAGAAGCTTGGGAAATTTTGAAAAATGAGATAATAAAAGCACAATACCAACAAAGAGGAAAAACAACAGCTCTCAAAAGAAACCAGTATGGCTGCATAAAGAACTCTCTGATAAATTGAAAGATAAAAAGGACAAGTATAGAAAGTGGAAAGAGGGGAACATAACTAAGTCAGAATATCAGCAAATAGCCGGAGCCTGCAAAGATGAAGTGAAGAAAGCCAAGGCTCAAAATAAACTAAGGCTTGCGACCAAAGTCAAAAATAACAAAAAAAGCTTCTTTCAACATGTAAAAAACAAGAAAAAAAGTGAAGGAAATGATTGGTCCATTAGTGGGTGGAAGTGGCAAGAAGGTGACAAGCAACAGGGAGAAAGCAGAACTATTTAACTCATTTTTTGCATCTGTCTTTACACAAAGGGAAAAAACAGACCAACCTATCAAAAATAGTGCCATAAAAAACAAAATAGAAACACAAGTTAAGATAGGCAAGAAAATGGTTAGTGAGCACCTGTCCAGTCTAGATGAGTTCAAATCGCCAGGACCAGATGGATTACACCCCAGAGTTCTCAAGGAACTGGCAGATGTGATATCGGAGCCACTGAACTATATTTTTCAAAGATCCTGGAACACAGGGAACTACCAGAGGACTGGAAAAGAGCTGATGTAGTTCCCATCCTCAAAAAAGAAAAAAAAATGGATCCAGGAAATTACAGACCTATCAGCCTGACCTCAATACCTGGGAAGATCCTGGAAAAGATAATCAAACAACGAATCAACAAACACCTAGAGGCAAACAAAGTCATTACTAAAAGTTTGATAAAGTAGATCACAACCTACTACTTGATAAGATAGAAAAATGTGGGGTAGACAGAATCACCACCAGATGGATCCGTAGCTGACTGACCGGACGTACTCAGCGAGTGGTCCTCAATGGAACTGCATCTATATGGAGGGAAGTGTGTAGTGGGGTGCCCCAGGGCTCTGTTCTGGACCCAGTACTCTTCAACATCTTCATCAACAATTTGGATGAAGGGATAGATGGGGCACTCATCAAATTTGCAGACGACACCAAGCTGGCAGGAATAGCCAACACTCCAGAAGACAGGCTTAAGATACAGAAGGATCTGGACAGACTTGAACACTGGGCACTAACTAACAAAATGAAATTCAATGGTGAAAAAAGCAAGGTTCTATATATAGGCAAGAAAAACCAAATGTACAAATACAGCATAGGTGGCACCATGCTCAATAGTAGTAACTGTGAGAGGGACCTCCGAGTCCTAGTAGACAATCACCTAAATATGAGCCAGCAGTGTGCTGCAGCTGCCAAAAAGGCCAACACAGTGCTAGGTTGCATTAACAGAGGGATAGAATCAAGATCACGTGAAGTATTAATACCACTCTTCAATGCCTTGGTAAGGCCACACTTGGAATACTGCATCCAGTTTTGGTCACCACGATGTAAAAAAGATGTTGAGACTCTAGAAAGAGTACAGAGAAGAGTAACAAAGATGATTAGGGGACTGGAGGCTAAAACATATAAGGAACAGTTGCTAGAATTGGGTATGTCTAGTTTAACGAAGAGAAGGACAAGGGGGGACATGATAGCAGTATTCCAATATCTCAGGGGCTGCCATAAAGAAGAGGGAATTAAGCTATTTTCCAAAGCACCTGAAGGCAGGACAAGAAGCAATGGGTGAAAAATAATCAAGGAAAGAAGCAACCTAGAACTAAGGAGAAACTTCCTGACAGTGAGAATAATTAATCAGTGGAACAGCCTGCCTCCAGAAGCAGTAAATGCTCCAACACTGGAAATTTTTAAGAAGAGACTGGACAGCCATTTGTCTGAAATGGTGTAGGGTTTCCTGCCTGAGCAGGGGGTTGGACTAGATGACCTCCAAGGTCCCTTCCAACTTTACTACTATTATTATTATTATTAAAAAAATGTGAGTTTTCCATCAGTACTGCACATTCCTATTGTACAGAAGATCCTTTAATTGGACACCTTCACAAGTGTGCAGCAGAATCCTCTAAGCAACTGGGATGATGTCATGAAAAGACAGGTCTCTTATGATCCTTGCTTCCTCCCCATTGTATATCCCAATCCTTATTTATAACACTTACAAATTCCATGGTGAAAAGATTATTTGGAGCAGAACCAGTCCTTAAACACCCGGATCCTGAGTAACCTTTCATCATCGAGGCTGATGCTAGTGATGTTGTGGTGGGCACAGTCCTCCTACAAAAAACACCTTGGGGGGGGGATCTGCAGCCGTGTGCCTACACTTTACAAATGCTTTCGGAAACAGAGAGGAGATGGGCTGTTTGGGAGAAAGAGACTTTTGCAGTCAGATGGGCGTTATTAACTTGGTGCCATTTCTTGGAAGGGAGTAAAGTGCCTTTCAAAGTATAGACTGATCATTATTATTATTCAAAATAATATTGAATTACCTAGAGAAGACATGGTTGGATCTATCACTTACACACCAACACCCCACTCACTTTACAAAAAGGGAAGGACAAACACAAACCTGTGGGACTTTGTAGGTGCTTGCTAATGTTGACATCTGGATGGAGCTTTCTCTGTCAGTTCCATCAACAATAGCCAAAAGCTTGTCCTTCCTTCCACAGCTGTAGTTGGGAACATTGGCTTCTCCAGTAGATAGCATGTCCATCAATGCATCTGAAGTGCCAAGTGTGTTATCATAGTTGTCATGGATGTTGTAGCCAAGTGTGATATTGTTCAGGAGGTGGGGATTCTCCTTCAGCAGTTCAATATTGAAAATCATGCGTAGTATATATTCCTTTCCATGGGATAAACTAGTGTAAAACCATGATCATGTTAATATTAGCATCATCAAGAGCAACAACAATACTTTTTCTCCATTTAATCATCTTTTTTCTCTACAAACTAGCTGAAACATAAGCCAATATTGATCCAAAACTAGAGGCAAATGATAGTCACCCATCACCATTTAATAATGTTAGTGTTGAGCATGGGGAAAGTCCTCAAAAAGGTTTAACAAATCAGAAACATACAATTATTTTTAGCAGTACTAATATTCATAGCCCAGAATAAATCAGGCATTAAAGAAGAACCACCATTAAAGGAAGGAGATTTTTGATAAGTGACCCAGAGAAGCTGTTCTAAAAACAAGTCATCTTCTATTCCTTGAAAAATCAGACATTGCATATCAGTCAGTTATAACAATATGGAAATGGTTGGGTAGAGGAAATTAAAACCATTTCAATCATTACTTTCAACCAAAGTCAATATTCCAGACATGAATTTAGGATTGAACACAGAGAGGAAAATAATATGGACTTCTTTCAGGTTTCATTTGCCTCATGTTTCTAATCTCAGAGAATAAGGCAAAAGAGAGAGGCTATGTTAATCAAAAGGATTCAAAATATTTGTCAGATCCTGCAATAAAAGAGTAAGTAAAACAAGAAGAAAAAAAAGAGTGTTAGAGCTGCAAATGGAGGGAATGAAACTCCATCGCATGACTTACAACCGTATCTGACTAGAAGGAGCCATGTTGAAAGGTAATGTTTCAGGTGTTATTGCTGATAGAGAGATGACTATACCAATGAGAAGATCTCCTGGCCTATAATAGCTCAATGGCTTTTCTCCATCCTGGTGGTCCAAATTTAGTGGGCATTTCATTCTCAGCTTCCCAGAGAGTGGCTGGGACAGCAGCAACATCAGAAGCAGAAGCAGGAGGGCCATAATTCATGGGGTGGAATCAATCTCCTTCCTCTTTCTAAAAAAAGAATTAGAATTCAAATTACTCTGACAGGGTGGACTATCCAGTGGCTTTCCTGATTGAAACAGAGAAACCAAGATTCACCTGAAAGAGAGAGAAAATATATTCAAGAGCACAGCTCCTGTCTGTCTTGTAATGTGAGCCACAAAAAGCATAACCTGTGATATTTATCCTTTTCTGAGGCAAGATCCCTTCCATGTTGCTCCAGTCTGATGTTTACACCAAAGGCAGTCACTGGAGACATAGGAGAAGAGATCTCAGAGACTGGGAGGGTGATGATTGCAGTGAGAAGGATCTTCTGCTCTTGGGACCCTGAACTTCTTCCACGTAAGGAGGGGTAGCTGGAGAAAAGCACCTTAGAGAAAAGTCACAGATAGACCCCTTGGGGCAGTGTTCTCTAGTGGTCTTAGTCCTTCCTGTTAGGACACACCCAGAAAGTCATGCTGGATGGAGATAGTTCAACAGCCAGGAAAGTGACTTCTGCTGTCCTTCAATGGGGTCTCTTGCTTCCAGAGGCTGCTAGGGAAGGTCACCCAGAGTTATGGAGTTTGGTGCCAGTCTAGGTTGGTGACACTTAACTCTAGGGCTACCTGTGCTTTATCTCCATGGAGGCACTCAGTATCCTTGAACCCAGCCTAATATTAAGAGTAGAGTAAAAATCTCAATGAGATTTCCATGTATTAATCCTGATTTGGAGCACATTTTCTTTTAGAATAGAATACAATAGAAGGAAGCTAGGAGGTCTTCTAGTCCAGCCCCCTGCTTAAGCAGTAGAACCTATATCATCTCAGACAAGTGACTGTCTAGCCTCTAGAACAGAACAGAACAGAACAGAACAGAATAGAATAGAATAGAATAGAATAGAATTGGAAGGGACCTTGGAGGTCTTCTAGTCTAGCCCCCTGATTGAGCAGGAGAACCTATACCATTTCAGACAAGCAACTGTCCAGTCTCCTCTTAAAAACCTCCAGTGATGGAGTGCCCACAACTTTGGGGGGTAAGCTGTTCCACTGGTAAATTGTCCTCACTGTCAGGAAGTTTCTTTGAGGGCGAAGCCTTCCAAACAGACAACAAGGGTGGGAGAGCAGCAGTGACATCACAGCAAGGGTGGTTCCACAGATTGGGGGGTCCAAGTCAATGCACCCCTTTCTGTTAGCAGCACAGTGCAGCATGGATGGTCAGGCAGGAACCCCTTCAGGAGACGGGTCCCGGGCACCTGCAGGCTAGGAGAGCTCACCTGAGTCTAGGGCATGGGTCGGCAACCCGTGGCTCCGGAGCCACATGCGGCTCTTTGAGCCATCCCCTATGGCTCTGGAGCCTCCTCCACCATTTGCAGAGAGTGACAAGGAGAGTCCTCTCTCTCATGCGGACTTGCCCCCTCTCAGGGCTCCTGATGGCCCTCCGCCCTGGTGCTCCGCCCCCTGGGAGAAGGGCAGTCAGGAAATCCCTTTCCCAGGCTGGCCCCGTCTGAGACATATGTGGCTGGGGAGCTGGGCGGGGAAGCCTCGAGAGCGGCCCGCCCGAGCCTCCGCTGAGCGGGCCAGCCCTCCCGCAAACTGTGGACCTGAGGGAGAGCAGCCCCTCCGATGCCCAGCCAGCGCGACCGTTGGCCAAGCAGCAGCAGAGCTGGAGACAGAGGGTTAGTGGTGGGGGGAAGGAGGGGGCTTTGAGTCCGTGGAGCACTGCCACGAAGCGGCTTTGGGGCAGGTGGCGCGCCCCCTGGCTTACTTGTACCAGGCAGCAGTCTCAGCTGGGGCATTACTTCCTGGGATGTTCCCAGGCCACTCCCTGGGCAGCTGAGCCAGCCACATGTCTCCCCGGGCCAGGCTGGGTGGCAGTCCCGGCTGGGCTGGCGGCTGGCGGGGGCACTGCTCCCTGGGAAGCCAAGCCGACCACGTGTCTCCCCAGGCTGGGCCGGGTGGCAGTCCTGGCTGGGGTGGTGGCCAGAGGGGGCATCGCTCCCTGGGAAGCCGAGCCAGCCTCGTGTCTCGCTGGGCCAGGCCGGGCGGCAGTCCCGGCTGGGGTGGCAAACGGGCAGCTGCGTCTCTTCACCTTCCTCTGGAGGCAGAACTCCGGCCTCCCGCAGCAGGCTGAGATAGGCGAGCCCGAACAGCCGTCTACTGCCGCCTGGGAAGATTTGCCGCAGCAGCTCCTTCTCCCCGTAGGCCTCCTCCTCCGCTCCCTCAGAACCTTCGCGCCAAAAGGCAGAAAGAAGAAAGTCCCAGAGAGGGAGAGCATGGGGTGGGGGGAGAGCAGTCTTTTCTGATGGGAGGAGAAGCCAGGACGACAGAGCTGACCATACTTTAAAAATTTAACATCTATGGGAGAGGAGGATACACCGCAGCGCAAGGGCATTGTAGGGAAGGTGGGGGGAGGGGGGAGAAAGAAAACGAAGGAAGCTCTGTAGCCACCCAAGAAAAAGCAAATTTAGACACAGTAGCTGCCAGGGAAGGAGGAGGGAGGGGAGGCTCAGCAACTCGCTGGAAGGGTTCAGGAAAGGCGCAAATCTCTCTGGATCAAGGTGGGGAGGGGTGTAGGGGTTTCCGGCCTTGGAGGGAAGAAAATGAAGCTGATCCAGCCTCTTCAATCAAGTGTCCTGTTCTGCGCAAGTCTGCGTGCATGCACGCGCACACCCACACACACACATTTTGCGGCTCCCAGTTTTTTCTTTTGTGAGGGAAATGGGTCCAAGTGGTTCTTTCAGTGTTTCAGGTTGCCGACCCCTGTTCTAGGGTGTTTGAACCCCTGTTTGCATTTGGCCAGGCTCAGCACACCCAGCATTGGTGGGACCCCCTCAGTCCCCTTTGCAGGACTCAGTTGCAGGGACACTGCAAGTGTGTTGTGTGAGTGTCCCACCAGGTGGCTGACAGTTGTGCGTGCTCTGCAGAATTGAACTGATTGAGTCAAACTCCACTGACCATTATGGAAGCATGTGCTCTCCTTAACCTGGTTTGGGGAGAAACCCTCTTTCCTCAGCTGGGTGGAGTCATCAGCTGAATTAACGGATGAGGTTCACAGCTCATGTGTAGGCCATCCAGGCTCAGGACAACAAGTGTTAGACTGACATCCACTGAGCTACCACAAATTGTGTAGTAGAATCATAATTGCTGATCACCCTGGCTGTGGTGACTAGTGGTGCCCCTCTTGCTATTCTGTAGGACCCCCCATGGCTCTACTTCCAGCCAGAGGGAGAGTTCCAGCTCTCTTCTAGCTTCCAGCTTCCCTCCCAGCTCTCTTCTATTCTATCCAATTTCACTGCATCTTCCTCCTTTTTATCTGTTTTTAGTTTCCATTTCATATTTTCCTTCTGTTAAAGTCTTGAATGTTTCATTCATTTTAAATATAGTCTTTTGTAACGGCCTGGGTAATGGGCTGTGTGTCGTTACAACACAAAAGACTAATGGGCACTCAGCCAGCACCTCAGCTACTCAGGATGTTATGAAACAGCCGAACAATCCACAAACAATAACTCCAACACAGCCAACCAACCCACCTACAGCAACTAAGCCAGCACTCCACACACAGAGAGAGCTATTTATAGAGAGAAGGCAACTCCGATCACACTTTGCTCGCACAAGCATGAAGCCGAAGACCCCAGCCTGAAGATGACGAGTGGGGCCTCATTGAAACGTCGCCAAGATACTCTCAATCTTACACAGGAAAAGACCCAAATAGGCCAAGACCTGCACATATATATATATACCCATGAAAATCTACAAATATTATATATATTTATATATATATAAATACTCTTTCATTTTCTCCTCAAAGAGAGAAGATTTCGCCTTCAACTCCTCCACTTCTGAATCAAGACAAAAGCCCCGCCCCTGTCTCTCCCTAGGGGCTGCCTCTAGTCCTGGCCTGCCCTTGTCGTCGTGGCAACCCAGCAGCAGCCAATCAAGCAGGAGGGAAGAGACAAGGGTTGCCTGGGAGCTCAGCCACCAATCAGACTCCTGGAGAAGAGGCTGAATGAGCAAAGACAAAGGGGGGGGGGAGAGGAAAATGTCCAATAAGGAGAGAGAATTAGAGAGTTTTTCCTGTGAGGAGAAAGAGGCAGAAACTGCCAGAGATGCAGAGGGAGGGGAGGCCGGAGTCCTGGAAGGGCCTTCCCCCCCCAGAAATCCCTGCAATGGAGGGCTTCTCCTCCGGGGGGGCTTGGGCAAGGGGGGGGCAGGGGCTGCCCAGGAGAGCCCGGCCGGAGGGACTTTGGGGGCCAGGAGGGACCCCCAGGATGCCCCTTCCTCAGAGCCCTAGAGGACCCCTCCAGGGAGACCCCCCTGGCCTTTCCCTCCCCAGCAAAGCCGGATCCCCCTTGGGAGACCCAGGCCCTGCATGGCTTCTCCCCCCCAGGAGCCTTTCCTGGAAAGACACAAAGGGGAACCGGAGCCTCCCAAACCCCCCTCCGCTGCCTCTCCCCCTGAAATGCAACTCCAAAGCCCATCATCCACCTTAGCCTCTTCCCAGAATGGGGGGAGTGAAGGGTTCCCCCAGTTCCCCTCCTCCTTCCTGAGCCTTTTCTATGGGCAACGTGACACGTCTGGGCTTTGCTTTCCCCCCTCAGGGCCCCCTGTGTGGAAGGGAGTGGCAGTGGAACATGGGTCCTTCCCCTCCCTCTCTTCCTTACGTGGGGGGAAAGGCATCCTTTATTTCTCTCATTTCTCTCTCTCTCATTTTCTCTACATGGGTGTGATTTCTTTTAAACTATCTCATGTCCTGATGACTAGTTTTTAACTAGCAGATTTTTTAAATTTTATTTTATCCTGGTCTCACTATTACATCAGTCTTTTTATATTGCTGCCCTTCAACATTAAGTTTCAAAATAAAGTAAACTTTGGTTTTAACTCAGAAGGAAGCTATTCCAGTTCTGTGACATGTTCAGGCATGAAGTCGTCCCCGGGGTTTTCTCTTTAACCGCTGTGCCCACAAATATCAGATTTCTTTTTCTTCAGCCACAGGTGCCGTGTATTCCCTCTGGGGCCAATTTCAAGCATGGAGCTTCCCAACCTCTCAATTCTTGCTGAAAGATTTAATTCTAGCTCTGCCCTATCATTTTGAATCCTCTGGGGATTATTCCCCTTCCATTCCTCTCCAGAGAAGGACCCAACAAACTCTGAGTCCAGAACTAGTTGAATTAGCCGGGATCTCTGCTGAGAGGGAGAATTATTATTATTCTTATTACTCTCAAAGTTTCCGCTCTGCTCTTTGGCCAAATCCTCCAGGGAGACTTTGGGCAGAGACAGATGGAACCAGCTGCAGTTCTCTGCTTCTCTCTCTGACCCGGGAGGCCCAAAATGGAAATCTTTCCTGGGGGAGAACTTGGCTTTAGGCAAAAAGCCCCACTGGGAGATTTCAGACTTGGGACTTCCCTCCCCACTCAGGATCAGGGCCGTCTGTCTTCCTTCACACCAAAGTGGGCCACCCTGGGGGAAATAAGAGCTGAAGGCCAATGCAGCCATGTTGCTGCCTGCTGGGGTCACCCCCCCAAAAGACCCCCCCTTTTCCATCTCCTTTCCCCAAATGTGAGCTCTTTCTTCAGCCCCTCCTTGACTCCCTTGTGCCCCCACCAAGCCCCTCTTTAACGTACAGAAGAGTTGGGGGTCCTGCGTCCTTCCAGATGTGGCTGGGTAACATCTTCCCCTCTGGCTGGAAGCCTCCCCCCCTTCGATCCTGCCCCAAGGGGACCCTGCAGTGCTTGGGCCTGATCCTCAGGCCTGCCGGAAGTGGCCTCCATTTTGAATACTCCGAGGAGTCCTTGTAGAAATGGCGGCTGCTTTTGGAGCTTCCCACCCTGATCCTCAGGCTGTTGGGAGACTGCAAAGCTCTCCTGGCTCTTGCTGGGCTTGGGAAACCGGACCCTGCATGACGATGGGGCAGCTTCAGATGAGCTTCCTGAAACCTTTCCCTGGCTTTGACCCCCCCCCACTCACTCCCCCAAAGCCCACATTTCTTCAATAAAGAACACAAAAAATGCTGGAAGAGACAAACCTTTTCATCTTGCACTGTCCCGTCCCCCGAATTAGGTGCTAAAACTAAACTCCCCTCCTCTGCCCTCAAAACTCTATCCCCATTAACACTTTGCTAAATATACTGCATGCCTGAAACAGAAGAACAGAGTTGAAAGGGACCTTGGAGATCTTCTAGTCTAACCCCCTGCTGAAGGAGGAAACCTCACCATTTACCATTTCAGTCAAATGGTTGTTCAATCTCTCCTTAAAAACCTCCAGTGTTGAAGCACCCACAATTTCTGGAGGCAAGTCGTTCCACTGATTGTTTTGTCAGGAAATTTCTCCTTAGTTCTAGGTTGGTTCAAAATCTGTATGTTAGTTACTTTGACTCTAGAGAGTCAGAATGGAAAGAAGGAAGGAAGCAAGCAAAGAAAATATTTGCTCTGTATTGACAATGCTGACTGTGATGTTAATGATGCTCAACAGCCCCCCATATGTGAATAGGGACCCTCCCTCAGGAAAGAGGGTTTCTCCCCAAACCAAGGAGAGCCCATGCCTCCATGATGGTCAGTGGAGTTGGACTCAGTCGGTTCTATTCTGTAGACCACGCACAACTGTCAGCCACCTGGTGGGACACTCACACACAACACACTTGCAGGGTCTCTGCAACTGAGTCCTGCAAAGGGGACTGAGGGAGACCCACCAATGCTGCGTGTGCTGAGCCTGGCCAAAGGCAAACAGGGGTTCAAACACCCTAGACTCAGGTGGGCTCTCCTAGCCTGCAGGTGCCTGGGACTCGCCTCCTGAAGGGGTTCCTGCCTGACCATCCATGCTGCACTTTGCTGCTAACAGAAGGGGGTGCATTGACTTGGACCCCCCCAATCTGTGGAACCACTCTTGCTGTGATGTCACTGCTGCTCTCCCACCCTTGTTGTCTGCTAGGAAGGCTTCACCCTCAAAGAAACATTTTCCAACCATGCCTGAGGCTGCTTGAACCGAATCACGAAGAGGCTCCACCTGCCTTCCTCTTTTCCAGCACGCCCTCCCTGCCCTTGACAGGAAGGGACAACACCTCCTGCAGCCCTCCTGCCCTTCCAGGACCCCAACTTCATCAGCCTGTTTGCAGCCTTCATGAGGACTTGTTACTCGCTGTCACGATCAGGATTGGAGTTTTCCTGCTGCTTTTACAGAGAACAACCAGATTTAAAAAAATCTGCCCATGTTTAGCAAATTGTAGTCCACTTGGCTGGTTTTGCAAGACTGAAGCCAGACTGAGGAAGTCCCACAGACTCAACCGGCTGAGTTTGAAATGACCAGGTTTTTCAGAAGCGGTTTGCCATTGCCTCTCTCCCAGGGCTCTTAGAGGTTGTCTGGTCTAGGTTTACCCAGCTGGCTTTGTGCCCAAGGCAGGACTACAACTCGTGGGCTCCTGGTTACTAGTCTGACACTTTGACCACTACACCAGACCACCTCTGGTCACAGCCATACAACCCCCTTAAACTGATCACTTCACCAATGGCTGCATTCACACTAAAAAACTTTTAACCATGGTTTATTTCTGGAGGTTGAACCTGAGTATGGCCCTTACCTTCTAGTAAGGGCCACATTCACACAAAATACTTCAGCAGGCTTTGGAAATTTTTTTACAACCCCCCTGAGACAAAGGAAAACTCTAGTTGCAACCTGTTAGAGCCTATAGTAAACCATGGATGACCACAGCCAAATTTAATGGCTCTCATTGTATCAGTATGGAAAGACAACACAGAAAGTGTCAAGGAAACTAAAACTTCTACCCACTCTACAATTTTCTCTCTCTGTGCCAATGGTGCTATCCCAGACTGACACTTTCCTACCACTTAGCCAGCTCTCATGCAAAAAATGATCTTTCTAGAAAAGATAGCAAATGAAATTTCACTTCCGTTACAAGGAATTATAAAATCAGCTCCAAATTAGGATTGGTACATGGAGATCTTGTTGAAAAGAAAATCCCAAACTCTTAACATTGCGCTGGGTTCAAGGATACTGAGGGCTTTCATGGAGCTAAAGCACAGGCAGCACTAGAGTTAAGGGTCACCAACCTAGAGTGGCACCAAACTCCATAACTCTGGGTGACCTTCCCTAGCAGCCTCTGGAGGCAAGAAGCCCCATAGAAGGACAGCAGAAGTCGCTTTCCTGCCTGTTCAACTATCTCCATGCAGCATGCCTTTCTGGACATGTCCTAACAGGAAGGACTAAGACCACTAGAGAACACTGCCCCAAGGGATCTATCTGTGACTTTTCTCTAAGGTGCTTTTCTCCAGCCATCCCTCCTTACATGGAAGAAGTTCAGGGTCCCAAGAGCAGAAGCTCCTTCTCAGTGCAATCATCACCCTCCCTGTCTCTGAGACTTCTTTTCCTACGTCTCCAGTGACTGCCTTTGACGTAAACATCAGACTGAAGCAACGTGGAAGGGATCTTGCATCAGAAAAGGATAAATATCACAGGTTATGCTTTTTTTGGCTCACATTACAGGACAGACAGGAACACTTGGAATACTACATCCAGTTTGGGTCACCCACGATGTAAAAAAGATGTTGAGACTCTAGAAAGAGTACAGAGAAGAGCAACAAAGAGGATTAGGGGACTGGAGGCTAAAACATATAAGGAACAGTTGCTGGAATTGGGCATGTCTAGTTTAACGAAGAGAAGGACGAGGGGGGACACAATAGCAGTATTCCAATATCTCAGGGGCTGCCATAAAGAAGAGGGAATTAAGCTATTTTCCAAGGCACCTGAAGGCAGGACAAGAAGCAACGGGTGGAAACTAATCAAGGAGAGAAGCAACCTAGAACTAAGGAGAAACTTCCTGACAGTGAGAACAATTAATCAGTGGAACAGCCTGCCTCCAGAAGCAGTAAATGCTCCAACACTGGAAGTTTTTAAGAAGAGACTGGACAGCCGTTTGTCTGAAATGGTATAGGGTTACCTGCCTGAGCAGGAGGTTGGACTAGATGACCTCCAAGGTCCCTCCCGACTTTATTATTATTATTATTATTATTATGGATCATCGCACAGTCAGCCAGATGTTCAGACTGGATTTGGCATTTTGTCTACCTATCGAGTCCTTACCCAGGACCTGGGATAGACAGATGTGGATGTTTGATGGTATTACAGATATCGTCGCAGGATGGAAGCAGTTCCTAGTAAGGCCGCCTTTTGCAATTGACTAATAGCAAATTTGTCAATGCCAATGGTGTTCAAGTGGTGCTCCAGTTGTTTTGGGATTGCACCCAAGGCGCCTATGACTATTGGTACTACCCTTGCTTGCTTTTGCCACAGTCTTTCTATTTCTATTTGTAGGTCTTTGTATTTTGTTATCTTCTCCAGTTCTTTCTCTTCTATTCTGCTGTCTCCAGGCACTGCCACGTCCACTATCCAGACTTTTTTGTCTTTCTTATCGACAATTGTTAAGTCTGGGGTGTTATGTTGCAGGTGCTTGTCTGTTTGAATTCTGAAGTCCCAGAGCAGTTTAATTTTATCATTTTCTATGACTTTCTCTATTTTATGATCCCACCAGTTTTTGCTTACAGGCAAATGATATTTTTTGCAGATCTTCCAATGCACCATCGTTGCTACTTTGTCATGCCGCTGCTTGTAATCAGTCTGTGCAATCTTCTTGCAACAGCTTACCAAGTGGTCCACTGTTTCTTCAGCTTCTTTGCATAGGCGGCACTTACTGTCTGTTGCTGTCTTCTCAATTTTGACTTTGTATGCATTTGTCCTTAAGGCTTGGTCTTGTGCAGCCAGAATTAGTCCCTCGGTCTCTTTCTTCAATTTTCCTGCTCTTAGCCATTGCCAGGTTTTATTATTATCTGCTTTCCCAGCTATTTTTTTCATGTATTGGCCATGTAGTGCTTTGTCTTCCCATGCCTCTATTCTGTTCTTCATTTGATCTTTCTTGTAGGCCAGTTTGGTCTCTCCAGTAGTTAGTAAACCTTCCTGATATACTAATTTCAGTGCATCTTCATCATTGTTCTTCAGATATTCTTCCAAAGCCATTTTTTCTTCTTCAACCATCTGATGTACTTGTAGCATTCCACGCCCACCTATTTGCCTTGGTAGATAAAGTCTATCAATGTCACTTCGTGGATGAAGGGCATGATTCATTGTCATTATTTTTCTGGTCTGCCTATCCATTGCTTTTAGTTCTGCTTGAGTCCAGTCCACTATTCCAGCTGTGTACCTAATGACTGGGATTGCCCAGGTGTTGATTGCCCTTATTATTATTATTATTATTATTATTATTATTATTATTATTATTATTATTATTATTATTATTATTATTATTATTATTATGGATCATCGCACAGTCAGCCAGATGTTCAGACTGGATTTGGCATTTTGTCTACCTATCGAGTCCTTACCCAGGACCTGGGATAGGTAGATGTGGTTGTTTGATGGTATTACAGGTATCGTTGCAGGATGGAAGCAGTTCCTAGTAAGGCCGCCTTTTGCAATTGACTAATAGCTAATTTGTCAATGCCAATGGTGTTCAAGTGGTGCTCCAGTTGTTTTGGGATTGCACCCAAGGTGCCTATGACTATTGGTGCTACACTTGCTTTCTTTTGCCACAGTCTTTCTATTTCTATTTGTAGGTCTTTGTTTTTTGTTATCTTCTCCAGTTCTTTCTCGTCTATTCTGCTGTCTCCAGGCACTGCCACGTCCACTATCCAGACTTTTTTGTCTTTCTTATCGACAATTGTTAAGTCTGGGGTGTTATGTTGCAGGTGCTTGTCTGTTTGAATTCTGAAGTCCCAGAGCAGTTTAATTTTATCATTTTCTATGACTTTCTCTATTTTATGATCCCACCAGTTTTTGCTTACAGGCAAATGATATTTTTTGCAGATCTTCCAATGCACCATTGTTGTTACTTTGTCATGCCGCTGCTTGTAGTCAGTCTGTGCGATCTTCTTGCAACAGCTTACCAGGTGGTCCACTGTTTCTTCAGGTTCTTTGCATAGGCGGCACTTACTGTCTGTTGCTGTCTTTTCAATTTTGACTTTATATGCATTTGTCCTTCAGGCTTGATCTTGTGCAGCAAGAATTAGTCCCTCAGTCTCTTTCTTCAATTTTCCTGCTCTTAGCCATTGCCAGGTCTTGTTATTCTGCTTTCCCAGCTATTTTTTTAACGTATTGGCCATGTAGTGCTTTGTCTTCCCATGCTTCTATTCTGTTCTTCATTTGATCTTTCTTGTAGGCCAGTTTGGTCTCTCCAGTAGTCAGTAAGCCTTCCTGATATACTAATTTCAGTGCATCTTCATCATTGTTCTTCAGATATTCTTCCAAAGCCATTTAAAGAACAATGATGATGATGATGATGATGATGATCATTATCATCATTATTATTATCCTAATATTTTTTAAAATGTTAATGTTCTGTGTTTTATAATTCAGTATCTTGATATGGCCGGAAATGTTCTAATATGTGCATGAGAAAAATATTGAATTTATTAAAAGCTAAAAATTGAGACTTGGTAGGACCCCAAATATAACACAGAATTCTTCATTGTTTTTTAGGTCAGTGATATAATTACCTCAGAGGCTTTGAGTGATAAAAGTCAATTCCCTTTTTTCCATCCAATGCTCCCCAAGGAAGGGATCCAGTATCCAGCAATTGTCCCACTGCTTCTTCATTTTGGATGGACCCTGATTGGTCTCTTTGCTCCAGACACAGAGAAGGGAGAGAATTTCATGAGGACTTTTACTCCAATGCTTCTCAGGAATAGAATTTGTGATGTTATATCACAACGATTCTCAACAGCTGGACGTACAGCATTCCTCAGGGAAGCCCTCTCTAAGTGGAGACAGGTCAATGTCTTTGTTCACTTCATAGAATATGATTCCCCTTGGGATAGTATTTTTCTCTTCCATTCAACCCATTGAAGGGAAAGTCTGGATCTTGACAATAACTGGAGTATTTTCAATTAAAAAGGATAGGCGTCTTAAGCATGTCCATAGTATTTGGAGCTTTCCCTTTCAGTCGAAACAGAGTTGGAAAAACGATAGTGCCGTCAAAAGAGATTTCTTTGTGGAACCTGGATTTCAGGCTGACTATTTTCACTGTTCTGTTTCAAAACACACCTTTTCTGTCAAAGGCCGGAGAAGATGCAGCCAGAAAGCACGAGTGGAGACCCAAAAGAAAAAGAATAGGATGCAGGTCAAAAATCCAGGCATTACTTACAGTGTCATTCTGGCCCACGCCTTAAATGCTGCATCCCAACCCCAGAGGAGAAGGAAGAAGGGAGAAGAGAGGTTGGGGGCTCCAAGGCTGCAGCCGTGGAAGGTATAGGGTCCCAACAAGGATCCATCAAACTAAATTCCTTTTCAGGGTCTTTTGTGCTCTCTGGGCTGGGTGGTTTAAGATCTTAAGCTTCCGTACAACATCTTCTACTTATCAGAAAAATGCCACATCCTCCCTTCAACAACCAAAACTTTTTATATATTTGAAAAAAAGTTCCCAGACTTTTTCTGATTTTAAGCTCCTGTAAATTAGGACAAGAAACAATGGTTGAAAACTGATCAAAGAGAGAAGCAACTTGGAATTAAGGAGGACAATTAACCAGTGGAACAGCTTGCCTTCAGAAATTGTGGGGGCTCCATCACTGGAGGTTTTTAAGAATAATTTGGAAAGCCATTTGTCTGGAATGGTATAGGGCTTTCCAGCTTCAGCATGGGATTGGACTAGCAGGTCCCTGCCAAGTCGGTTATTCTGTAAGTTCTGTTGGTTCTCAGGTGTCGCATCCAGTTGCCATGGATGCTGTAGAGATTTAGAGATGGTTTCAGAGTGAAGCACAAGCATTTTGCCATGCCCTGAATAACACAGTAACTTAAAATCTGTTTTCACAAAACAAAATACTCAGACTTAGTTACATATAAAATCATCCTAGTTTCACAAACTAAATATGACTTTTCAACATTTGCCTATTTTTCACCATCTTTTTCTCTTTTGTCTTTTTTTCTTCTCCCAATCTGTGATACAATTGCTCTGAGAAAGGATCCTTACAGTGAAGGATGAGAAGAATAGGAAAAAAAAAAACCCACTGAAAGATTTAACAATTTCTGTGTTAGATGCAGAAATATAATACAGAAAATGTTAAGTAATCAAATGCAAAGAATTGTTGCAGTGAAAAAGCATCCTTGGAGGGTCTCTCAGGGAGTCAATATTGAGCCTGGTTGTTGGTGAGCAATGGGTTGAAAGTTCCTGGCAATGAGTGGAAAAGGTGGTTGCTGAGCCACATCTCCTAAGCTTTGCCTTGAGGGCTGGAGCCAATTTCTGTGGACTCCCATCAAATAGCCTTGATACAGGACCTGATAGAAGATGAACAACGGTAATGAGGAAAGCACAGATGCAAACTGACTTGGTGTTTAGTAATCAAGTTAAGTAAGGTAGAGAATAATAAAATAAGTGGAGACTATGACTTAAATTTAGGTTTAAAAATAATTGAGGAACACTCCATGGTCCCTTCCATCCCATTTTTGTTCATTTGCTTGAGAGTGTGTTTGGGGCTCAATGGAGCCATGAGAAGTAGGATTGATATGTACCAAAACTGAAGAAAAAGGTGATGCCAATATGACATGTGGGTTGCATGTGCTGTTAAGAGGACTTGGATCCTATTCTCATAATAATTATCTGATTTTAGATGAGTCAAAGTCAAAAGTGATGGTCCTTGGAAAATGACAGCATTGCCCTATAGGGCTAATCGATGAGGAGGCAACAGAGCAAGTTCACACCTTTCCTTACCTGGGGGAATTTTCTCTGGGACTGGATCTGGGCTCCCTCAACATCAAAGGAGCTCACTTAGAAGGCACAAGTGAATGCACTGTTCATTTTTTTAAAAAAAAAAACATAGGTATGCAGCTTCCTTAGACTGAATTATTAAATACAAAATACCACCGTTACTATTATGCACTTATATTGAGCTGAACTTTGGGATTTAATTTATATCACTATTAGAACAAATTAGATCACATATCTGAGAAGTATCTTGAGGGTGGATGAAAGGACTTCAACTGCTTCCCTCAGAGCAGAATTGGGAATTTATACAATTTAGAAAATTGGGGTATATAATTATTTTTATTAAAATTAATGGTATGGAAAATAATAATAATAGTAATAATAGTGATGATGATGATGATGATGAAATTGGAAGGGACCTTGGAGGTCATCTAGTCCAACCCACTGCTCAGGCAGGAAACCCTATACCATTTCAGACAAATGGCTGTCCAATCTCTTCTTAAACATTTCCAGTGTTGGAGCATTCACAGCTTCTGGAGGAAGGTTGTTCTACTGGTTAATTAGTTAGTTAGTTTCCATCCGTTGCTTCTCATCCTGCCTTCAGGTCCTTTGGAGAAGAGCTTGACTCCCTCTTCTTTGGGGCAGCCCCTGAGATATTGGAACACTGTTACCATGTCACCCCTCGTCCTTCTCTTCGTTAAACTAATAAGAGTGCCCAAATGCTATTAGAACAAACAAATTTCATTTAAAACATTCTTGATTTTATATTGGGAACTGTCATCTGCCTGTCTTTTTTGCCACTCGAGAAAAACCTAAAAAATGCTGCACAAAGAATCCAAGATGGTTAAAATAGAGAAAAGTAGGGCGTCTTCAGTAAGGCTGGCACACTGAAAGGCATCAGCTGCTACAAATGTACCTTCCAAGTATTGAGTTGAATCTTCCAAACTCCTTACAATGAATTAACCACAGCTGCTCTAAAGAGTAGGAGACCAGTGAGACTGAAAATGGCAAAATTGACAGCCCTAAGAAGAAAGGAAATTAATTTTTAATGTGGTTCTTTGCCCAAGAACCACAGAAAGCAGTTAATGAGGAAATCAATGAGTGGGTGCAGCAACGGTAATGAGGAAAGCACAGATGCAAACTGACTTGGTGTTTAGTAATCAAGTTAAGTGAGGTAAAGAATAAAAAAATAAGTGGGGACTATGACTTAAATTTAGGTTTGAAAATAATTGAGGAACACTGTTTGAAAAGAAGCTGCCTAAATTTCTGTGTGAAGAAGTTGATACTATTTAGCAGTTGTTAGAAGGACATTTGAATTGACCAGGGCTTTTCTTTATTCATGCTTATGGCATTTTGTTGTTTGGGATGAAGAGTTAGGCTTGAGAGAAGGAACATTTTAGTTTCAGTTATCTCAGTGAACTTGCCACATGGAAAGTGAAGCAAAGCTTCACGAGGACTTTTCACGTATCCTGCTTCCACCCTGTAATCCCTCAGAGGTATTTTTAAATCAACGAAGCTAACCTCTTCTGAAATACTGAAAGGAATTTGTGGTGCTTCTCTCTCAGAAGAAGGCAGTTTGATAAGTCTCATGCTTCTCCTCCAAATCTCTCACAAAGCTGTTTGAATTTGATTCCTGATTATTCACACTGTAATGCAGAGAATATGAGGAGAACACCATAATGTGTTCAAACGTGGCCCATAGGAAGCTGCATTTGTTTGGTTTTTTAAAATGGGTTTTATGAAAAACTATGGGACAGCAAGTTGATTACCCAAAACCTTTAAAAAAGGACATAAAATGAAATCCAATCCAATCCTAGCCCAGCCCAGCCCAGCCCACAACCCTTAGCATTCTTTCAGATTAAAAATCCTGTGTCTTCTGAAGGTGAAATGATGGCATGTCAACTTCTTTAGGTTTAATCCTGACTGAGTAGAGATGCTACGTAGAGTTGACTTTGATTAGTACTTGGATGGTGGACTGGACCTTGAGGTACACACAGGTACACTTGGCCCCTGCAAAGTATTGCTGTATATGATGAAAAACTGTTTGGATGTGTCCTTCTATAAAAAACTTTTTTTCCATTGTTTAAATGGTACATCTATTGTCAATATCAGTATTGTCTCAAATAAAATAATAAAAATCCATGCAAAACCAACCTAGCCGACAACTTTGTCATCCAAAAGATTGGCTTACTAAAGTACTGAAGCATCACTTTGGTGGAAAAAAATCAGAAATAAAAAGGAACCATTTAGAGAGAAATGTTACTTAGATTTGGTCATTGGCTTGTAAGAGTGCACTTCATCTGAAAATCCCTTGAATGCAATTGTTTATCTTCATTGTTAGCTGCCTTAGGACACACTGCGAGGCTACAGATCAAACTAATAATAAATATGAGTGTGTATTTCTCTGTCATATTGTGTCACCTAATTGTATTCTCTCAACAGAAAGGACCTTGTGTTGGATACCGTGTGTTGAATATCCCTTTCACACATAAGGCTCACACTCATGACCCATGTGGTGCATCAAGTGATCCATGACTCACCCTTTTTGAGGGACACGTTCTCATGACCTCCCCTCCATCTCACCTCACTATAGTTTTAGAAACTAGTCAGTCGGTTTTAGTTTTAGTTCACCAGCAAGGCAGCCATATAAACCGAACATATATATATATACAAATAAAGTTCATCTTTAGGGTTGACAGCCCTTATTTGTAAAGAAATTTTCCTTTTTATCTTAACTGGGAGATAATTTTGGACCATGTTCAAAGGGAAGCAGCTTTGCAAAGTTTTATGCGCTCGAGAAGAAATCTTTCCAGAATCTGCTGGTCAGAAGATCTTTTCTTGATCATGGTTTTATTCTATTTCAATAAATCTAATGGAATAAAAAATGAATCTTTTATGATAAATGTCACTCCAAAATGAGTATGTTTGGATATCTTATTTTAAAATCGAGCATGTATGAAGACTGGAGGAATGCATGCTAATTCCACTATGAGGAGGAACCCACCGGTTGTCAGTTAATGCTTAAATCTTTTCTCAATTTCATCCCTCAGACTTTGTTAAGTAGAAAGGTATTTTTTTTTGTAATCTGATATGTCAGAAGAAAAAGAGAGGGACTGAATGAGGCATCTGCCTGCAATTGTATCTCCTGCAACCATGTGGAAGTGGTCAGAGATTTCATATTTGCCTACGTGAAGCCCAGAGATGACTTGGCTGATGTTCATGTCTACCTCCATCTTACATGGATGGTGAATCCTAACATATTTTCTTTGGCATTTCTTCTTTCTCTGCTCAGTCTCTGCCTCAGTCTAAATGTGTGGAAAAATGCCTTCCTGGATTTGTCAAGCAGGCTCGGGAAGGAGAGCCAGTTTGCTGCTACGACTGCATTCCTTGTCCAGAGGGGACCATCTCCACTCAGGAAGGTGGGTGACACCACAGGGAAACTTTGATCAATATGCATGGTAAAGACACATGTAAGTTTGATTGCTTAGTTCTCAATTTTAATGGTGTCCAATTTCTTCCCTAAATGGGATATATAAGAAAAATATCTTGAAGGATATGGTAAGAAAAAGGATATTGTGGATTGCATGGAAAATCTCTCTTTCATTTCCCAGTTCGGATGTTTCTGTCCATATTTATCTTTCTTAGAAACATGTGTATTCTTTGTAACTTGAGGAATAATTTTTGATCAATGGGTTTTGTTTACCTAAACCCAGTGCTTTTTCCCCAAAAAAAAGAGGTGCCAGAACTCATACACATCATACAACCCGCCTTGCCTACCCTACAAGATTCCATCCAAAAATGGTGCTGGAAATCCATTCTGGGCGCTCTATGAGAAAAAAAGCCCTGCCTAAACCGACTTTACATTACAAACTGATAGATGCATCGATCAATCATTCATTTAATCAGTTAATCTTTAAGATCATTTATCCTTATAAGCTGAGATATCTAATTGGGAGGAACAATAGAGGGAGAGATGTTGGGTTAAAGGAACAATGAAACCCAAAGACAGGAGTCAGCATAAAGTCATCAAGTAGATATTTCCTTTCCACCTTTTCTTATCTTTCCATTGAAGAGTGGTATTAATACTTCACGTGATCTTGATTCTATCCCTCTGTTAATGCAGCCTAGCACTGTGTTGGCCTTTTTGGCAGCTGCAGCACACTGCTGGCTCATATTTAGGTGATTGTCTACTAGGACTCCGAGGTCCCTCTCACAGTTACTACTATTGAGCATGGTGCCACTTATGCTGTACTTGTGCATTTGGTTTTTCTTGCCTAAATGTAGAACCTTGCTTTTTTCACCATTGAATTTCATTTTGTTAGTTAGTGCCCAGTGTTCAAGTCTGTCCAGATCCTCCTGTATCCTAAGCCTGTCTTCTGGAGTGTTGGCTATTCCTGCCAGCTTGGTGTCGTCTGCAAATTTGATGAGTTCCCCATCTATCCCTTCATCCAAATCGTTGATGAAGATGTTGAAGAGCACTGGGCCCAGAACAGAGCCCTGGGGCACCCCACTACACACTTCCCTCCATATAGATGCAGTTCCATTGAGGACCACTGGCTGAGTACGGCCAGTCAGCCAGCTACGGATCCATCTGGTGGTGATTCTGTCTACCCCACATTTTTCTATCTTATCAAGTAGTAGGTTGTGATCTACTTTATCAAATGCCTTACTGAAGTCCAAGTAAATTATGTTCACAGCATTCCTCTGATCCACTAATTTTGTCACTTGGTCAAAGAATGCAATAAGATTTGTCCGGCATGATCTATTTTTGACAAACCCATGTTGGCTTTTAGTAATGACTTTGTTTGCCTCTAGGTGTTCGTTGATTCCTTGTTTGATTATCTTTTCCAGGATCTTCCCAGGTATTGAGGTCAGGCTGATAGGTGTGTAATTTCCTGGATCCATTTTTTTTCCCTTTTTTGATGATGGGAACTACATCAGCTCTTTTCCAGTCCTCTGGTAGTTCCCCTGTGTTCCAGGATCTTTGAAAAATATAGTTCAGTGGCTCCGATATCACATCTGCAGTTCCTTGAGAACTCTGGGGTGTAATCCATCTGGTCCTGGCGATTTGAACTCATCTAGGCTGGACAGGTGCTCACTTACCATTTTCTTGCCTATCTTAACTTGTGTTTCTATTTTGTTTTTTATGGCACTATTTTTGATAGGTTGGTCTGTTTTTTCCCTTTGTGTAAAGACAGATGCAAAAAATGAGTTAAATAGTTCTGCTTTCTCCCTGTTGCTTGTCACCTTCTTGCCACTTCCACCCACTAATGGACCAATCATTTCCTTCACTTTTTTCTTGTTTTTTACATGTTGAAAGAAGTTTTTTTTGTTATTTTTGACTATGGTCACAAGCCTTAGTTCATTTTGAGCCTTGGCTTTCTTCACTTCATCTTTGCAGGTTTGGGCTATTTGCTGATATTCTGACTTAGTTATGTTCCCCTCTTTCCAGTTTCTATACTTGTCCTTTTTATCTTTCAATTTGTCAGAGAGTTCTTTATGCAGCCATGCTGGTTTCTTTTGAGAGCTGTTGTTTTTCCTCTTTGTTGGTATTGGGCTAGACTGTGCTTTTATTATCTCATTTTTCAAAATTTCCCAAGCTTCTTGAGTTGTTTTCCCCTTGAGGATTCTCATCCATGGAATCCTTCCCAAGCCCTCTCTAAGTTTATTGAAATTAGCTCTCTTGAAGTCCAAGACTCTAGTTTGACTGTGTTCTATTGGTTGTGCTTCTATAATGTTAAATTCTAATATTGCATGATCACTTCCTCCCAGGGTTCCTATGGCATCAACACCTTCTATCATTTCATCTCTGTTAGTGAGAATTAGATCCAAAATGGCTAATCCCCTAGTTCCCTTCTCTACTTTTTGGGAGACAAAGTTGTCTGCTAGGTTTGCTAGGAACCTGTTTGATCTTCCACTTGGTGCGGAGTTTGTCTCCCAGTTGATGTCAGGGTAGTTAAAGTCCCCCATTACTATTGTGATGTGCTTCCTACATACCTTTCTTAGCTGACTAGCAAAAAGTTCATCTATTTCCTCTGTTTGGTTGGGTGGTCTGTAGTATACACCTATGGCAATGTCATTCCCCCCCCCTTTTATATTGACCTTTTATATTTATAGTTGTATGTATTGGGGATTTTTGTTGTTGTAGTAGTGAAAGTATATTCTGTTTACTGAGACTTTTCTGTCTCTCTTTATCACATCTTATCCAAAGTTTTTCTTGAAATTTGAAAGACTATAAAAGAAATATTACTTTCTTTTCTCAGATACCAAAAAATGCACCAAGTGCCCAGATGATCAATATCCAAACAAGTATCGAGTCCTGTGTATCTCCAAAAGAATAACTTTCCTGTTCTATGAAGAACATCTGGGCATCATACTCATGTCCTTTACTCTACTGTTGTTCCTAACCACAGGCTTTGTTTTATTCATATTCATTAAATACCTTGAAACACCTATTGTCAAAGCCAACAACCGGGACCTTTCCTTCGTCCTCCTGGTCTCCCTTCTGCTTTGATTCTTATCCTCCTTGTTCTTCATTGGCCGACCAAGGAAAGCCACCTGCCTTCTTTGACAAACAGTGTTCAGCATTGTCTTCTCCGTAGCCGTGTCTTCTGTGTTGGTCAAAACGATCACAGTAGTGCTGGCATTCCTAGCTTCAAAACCAGGTAATAAAGTGAGAAGATGTTTGGGGAAGAGCTTGGCCAACTCCATCATCCTTTCTTGTTCTGCTGTCCAAATTCTCATCTGTGCCATGTGGTTGGGAGTTTCTCCCCCATTTCCTGATTCTGATCTGCATTTCCAGCCTGAAGAGATTATCCTTCAGTGCAACGAAGGCTCTGTCACCATGTTTTATGTTGTCCTTGGCTACATGGGCTTCCTTGCTACCATTTGCTTCACTGTGGCTTTCCTGGCCAGGAACCTGCCTGGAGCTTTCAATGAAGCCAAGCTGATCACCTTCAGCATGTTGGTCTTCTGCAGTGTCTGGGTCTCCTTCCTCCCCACCTAACTGAGCACTAAAGGAAAATACATGGTGGCTGTGCAGGTCTTCTCCATCATGGCCTCCAGTGTTGGACTGTTGGGCTGCATCTTTTTCCCCAAGTGCTACATTATCATCCTGAGATCACATCTAAACACTAAGGAACATCTAATGACAAAAGCAGGAGAATGACGGTGAAATTATTTCTTAGACTTATAACTTTTCATTATGCATTATTATTGATTTATATGCTTTGGAATTGCTTGTCAACTTATGTTTATTATAATTGAAGGAAATAAATATGTGTGGTTTGATAGTTAAATGCAAATTCAAGATAATCATCAAATACATTATAGATAGATAGATTATATATTTTTAAAAAACTGTTAGTTTTCCTCCTTTTCCTCAGCACACAACTCAACCAATATTTGGCTTAAACAACTCTTCAAGACAAGAGACATATGAGTCATTTCCTGGGGTTTATAGTGGTGTAAGCTTGGTGTTGACCCGGATGTAGAGGACAGTGAGTATTTGTAGATGATCTCATCTCTCTGGCCACTTGCAGACCCATGATTGCAAGGTTATGAAAGGACAGCAATAGAATCACCCAATATTCTAACCCACCCAGGAACATATGATGCCTCGGGGAAATACCCAAACCACCCAAAAGGAAACATATTAGCTACTTCTGCTTTCTTCCTTCTTATCTACAGTGTGCCAGCCTTAAAGGACAAAGTCTCTATCTTATGTGTGTCGGCTTTGCTGGGTGAATTACTTATGTAATCAAAGTAGGTATAAAAATAAGGCTTTTTCGATATTTGGGGCTTATCTCTCTTTTTATAGAAGCCCCAAGTCTTTGCTCAGCTAAATAAACATGTAACTTTTGAAGGCATCTTCTGGTTTCCTGTATTTTTTATCAAACAAAACCTCAGAACCTGCATATCAATACTGCATTGGCCATCACATAGACGGTTTGTGGTAAATCTGGGTGAGTTCACATAACACCCTTAACTTAGGTTAAGGAAAGGGAACTGCTACATTGGCATAATGTATCATGCCAAAATATCTAAACCAGATGCTAGCTTAGCATGATGAACTTTTTTCACACATTGGCACAGGACAAGGTTCCCAGCTATTGGAATTTTATTTTTTTTAAATTTAAATTAAACTTTATATTTAAAATTTTAAAATCTCAGTCAATATTGTCAGGAGCTCTATAGATGATAAAAGTTCCCTGCTCCTTAGAAATTTCTTTGGAAATGCAAGGGAGAAAGAAGCCATTATTAATCTGGTTCCCTCTGAAGCCCAAAGCCTTTGCCCCACCCTGTGGTCAGTGCCAGGCTGAGATGTACCCAGCTTGCTAAAAATAACGCAGAAATGCCTGAAAAAACCTGGATGGCCTAAACAGGAGTTGTGAACTTAACCCATTTATTCAGTTGATGACTCCACCCAGCTCAGGAAAGAGGGTTTCTCCCCAATCCGGGTTAAGGAGAGCACAGGCGTCCATGATGGCCAGTGGAGTTTGACTCAATCAGTTCAATTCTGAGTGCACACATAACTGTCAATCACCTGGTGGGATATTCACACAACACACTTCCAGGGTCTCTGCAGCTGAGTCCTGCAAAGGGGACACCAATGCTGGATGTGCTGAATCTGACCAAATGCAAACAGACCCAGGTGAGCTCTCCTAGCCTGCAGGTGCCTGGAACATGCCTCCTGAAGGGGTTCCTGCCTGACCATCCATGCTGCACTGTGCTGCTAACAGATGGGGGTGCATTGACTTTGACCCCCCCAATCTGTGGAACCACCCTTGCTGTGATGCCACTGCTGCTCTCCCACCCTTGTTGTCTGCTAGGAAGACTTCACCCTCAAAGAAAGCTTTTCCAACCATGCCTGAGGCTGCTTGAGTCAAATCATAAAGGGGCTCCACCTGCCTTCCTCTTTTCCAGCACGCCCTCCCTGCCCTTGACAGGAAGGGACAACACCTCCTGCAGCCCTCCTGGCCTTCCAGGATCCCAACTTCATCGGCCTATCTGCAGACTTCATGAGGACTTGTTACTCGCTGTCATGATCAGGATTAAAGTTTTCCTGCCACTTTTACAGAGAGCAACCAGATTAAAATAAAATCTGCCCAAGTTTAGCAAATTGGAGTCCACTTGGCTGGTTTTGCAAGACTGAAGCCAGAGTCAGGAAGCCCTACAGCCTCAACCAGCTGTGTGTGAAAGTAATCAGGAAGACCACAGGTGAAGAGAAGTGGTTTGCCCTTGCCTCGTTCCCAGGGCTCTGAGAGGTTGGCTGGTCCAGGTTTACTCAGCTGGCTTTGTGCCCAAGGCAGGACTAGAACTCATGGTCTCCTGGTTACTAGTCTGACACCTTGACCACTACACCAGACTACCTCTGGGCATAGCCAAACAACCCCCTTAACCTGCTCACTTCACCAATGGCTGCATTCACACTTGCAACTTTTAACCATGGTTTATTTCTGGAGGTTGAACCTGGGTGTGGCCCTTATCTTCTAGTAAGGGCCACATTCACAGAAAATATTTCAGCAGGCTGGGGAAATTTTCTTGCAATCCCTCTGAGACAAAAGAAAACTCTAGGTGCAACCTGTTTAGAGCTATAGTAAACCATGGATGACCACAGCCAACTCTCCTCCACTTCCGTGGGCTCTCACCTGAGGCAAACCCACAAAGCAGGTGGCCACATTTGCAACTGAGGAGAGGTTTCCTCCCCTCTGGGCACAACTAGGCTTCAGGGAGACCTGGCAGGTAACATCATGGACAAGAGAAGCCATGTTACACATCCACTTGGCATTCAAAAAGAACAGCCGGTACCTGGAGCCACCAAAGATCTGGTAGGCAGGCACTGAGAGTGGAAGCTGAGGACAACACAGTGGGAGAACTTTCCAATGATGGACCTGGGATATTGGTCATCTCGTGCTCCTCATTGTAAGGGTGGACCTGCCCATCCCATCAGCTCTCCCTGTCAGTCAAACCTCCAGTTCTCCCTTCTAGGCCAAGCTATATATATTAACATCCCCTTTCCAGGTAAGAAACATAATCAACAATCGAACAAGATAAACCAGAACATGGGGACTCCAAACTATAAGCACATGGAAGCTTCTAGGAAGGACAAACAGAGCCTAAGAGATGGGAATGTCACAGGATCCAGAACACCAAGTGCATTTAAACAACCAGAGGAACAGCCACCAGGTCCCCCTAAAGCAACTCCCTGTTGGTTGTGGCAAGAAATCAGGTCACACTATCCACCGCACTGTGGGCACTGCCACTGTCTCAACTGCAGAACTCATAGCACAATGTTATTATTTAAACCAAGAAACTTCAAATTTTAATGGCTCTCATTGAATCAATATGGGCAGACAACACAGAAAGTGTCAAGGAAACTAAAACTTCTATCCACTCTACAATTTCTCTCTCTGTGCCCATGGTGCTATCCTAGGCTATCACTTTCCTGCCTCTTATCCAGCTCTCATGCCAAAAATGATGTTTCTAGAACAGATGGCAAATGAAATTTCACTTCAGTTACAAAGAATTATAAAATCAGCTCCAAATTAGGATTAATACATGGAGATCTCATTGAAAAGAAAATCCCAAACTCTTAACATTGCGCTGGGTTCAAGGATACTGAGGGCTTCCATGGAGATAAAGCACAGGCAGCACTAGAGTTAAGGGTCACCAACCTAGAGTGGCACCAAACTCCATAACTCTGGGTGACCTTCCCTAGCAGCCTCTGGAGGCAAGAAGCCCCATAGAAGGACAGCAGATGTCACTTTCCTGGCTGTTGAACTATCTCCATCCAGCATCACATTCTGGACATGTCCTAACAGGAAGGACTAAGACCACTAGAGAAAACTGTCCGAAGGGGTCTATCTGTGACTTTTCTCTAAGGTGCTTTTCTCCAGCTACCCCTCCTTACATGGAAGAAGTTCAGGGTCCCAAGAGCAGAAGCTCCTTCTCACTGCAATCATCACCCTCCCTGTCTCTGAGACCTCTTCTCCTAGGTCTCCAGTGACTGCCTTTGGTGTAAACATCAGACTGAAGCAACATGGAAGGGATCTTGCATCAGAAAAGGATAAATATCGCAGGTTATGCTTTTTGTGGCTCCCATTACAGGACAGACAGGAGCTGTGCTCTTGAATATATTTTTATCTCTATTTCAGGTGAATCTGTCTAAATCAGGAAAGCCACTGGATATTCCACTCTGTCAAAGTGCTTTAATTCTAAGTCTTTTTTAGAAAGAGGAAGGAGATTGATTCCATCCCTTTTGCTTATGAATTATGAACCTTTTGCTTCTCCTTCTGCTTCTGATGCTGCTGGTGTCCCAGCCACTCTCTGGGAAGCTGAGAATGAAGTGCCCACTGAATTTGGACAACCAGGATGGAGAAAAGCCATGGAGCTATTATAGGCCAGGAGATCTTCTCATTGGTATAGTCATCTCTCCATCAGAAATAGCACCTGCAACATTACCTTTCAACATGGCTCCTTCTAGTCAGTTTCAGCTGTAAGTCATGCGATGGAGTTTCATTCCCTCCATTTGCAGTTCTAACACTCTGCTTTTTTTCTTCTTGTTTACTTACCTTTATATTGCAGGATGTGACAAACATTTTGAATCCTTTTTATTAACACAGCCTCTCTCCTTTGCCTCATTTTCTGAAATGAAATGAAATGAAACCTGAAGGAAGTCCACATTATTTTCCTCTCTCTGTTCAGTTCTAAATTCATGACTGGAGTATTGACTGTGATTGAAAGTAATGATTGAAATGGTTCTAATTTCCTCTGCCCAACCATTTCCATATTTTTATAACCGATTGATATGCAATGTCTGACTTTTAAAGGAATAGAAGATGACTTGTTTTTAGAACAGCTTCTCTGGGTCACTTATCAAAAATCTCTTCCTTTAATGGTGGTTCTTCTTTAATGACTGAATTATTCTGGGCTATGAATATTAGTACTGCTAAAAATAATTGTGTGTTTTTGATTTGTTAAACATTTTTGAGGACTTTCCCCTTCCTCAACACTAACAATATTAAAATGTGATGGGTGACTATCATTTGTCTCTAATTTTGGATCAATATTGGTTTACGTTTCAGCTAGTTTATAGAGAAAAAAGATGATTAAATAGAGAAAAATATTGTTGTTGTTGTTGTTGATGATGATGGTAAT
The DNA here is from genome assembly GCA_024509115.1 of Crotalus helleri. Classification (NCBI taxonomy): domain Eukaryota; kingdom Metazoa; phylum Chordata; class Lepidosauria; order Squamata; family Viperidae; genus Crotalus; species Crotalus helleri. Next base: position 67,035 of record JAKSXO010000185.1, on the reverse strand, counting down.
ATTAACATGATCATGGTTTTACACTAGTTTATACCATGGAAGGGTAATACCCATGATTTCCAATATTGAAGTGCTGATGGTGAATTCCCAGCTCCTGCACAATCTCACACTCGGCTACAACATCCATGACAACTATGATAACACCCTTGGCACTTCAGATGCCTTGCTGGACATGCTCTCTACTGGAGAAGCCAGTGTTCCCAACTACAACTGTGGAAGGAAGGACAAGCTTTTGGCTCTTGTTGATGGAGCTATCAGAGACAGCTCCATCCAGATGTCAACATTAGGAGGCACCTACAAAGTCCCACAGGTTTGTGTTTGTCCTTCCCTTTCTGTAAAGTGAGTGATTTTTCTTTCTGAGGTGCTTGGAGCAGCAGCAGCAGCAGACAAGCAGGCTCTCTGCTTTTAACCTAGATTAAACCAACTTACTGTTTTAATTTTCTTAGTTTTAAATCTCTTACATTTTTGAAACTTTATGCAGTGTGGCCACTAATCCACTTAATCCAGTCTCAGCTATATTTCAGCCACGGAGTAGCTATATTTTAGCTGTATTTTTGATATCCCGAGCTGGGCCTCAGCTGTGGGAATGCCTTGCTGCTGCTTTTTGTTGCTTCTTGTTGCTGCTATATAGGTTTTTCTGCTTTGTCAGGAAACCTAGTATTCTCTAGTTTTGAGTGATGTTTGTTTGATCTATTTATTTACCTACTACTTTTTACCATTTTTCTTTTTACTATTACTATTTTGTGATTTTTATTCACTCCCTACTCCCTGCTTTGGCGGGAGGGTAGGATTCTTGCCTTACTTGTGAGAAGCCTTGTTGTTGTTTGCATCAGGACTTGCTTTTTCTTGACTCTTGGCCCTTGGCTTCTTTTTTTGGATCCAGGACTTGTCTTGGGGATTAGTCTCTTGTTATATTACACTGCTCCTCCTTTATTGTGTTATTTAACACAGTGAAGTCAAAGAAAAGATGCAGATCCCTTACTGACCTGGTTCCTCAACCTTCTTTGAAACAATCCAAGATGGAAGACTTTGTTTTGGCTCAGCTCCTTCTTTTCTGGCTGCTGCCGGGCATGGCGATCCTTCGATGGTTGAGGGTGTCGCCCCTCGAGTTGAGAACAAAGGCTCCCCTAAAGCTGTGGTCCCCAATCGATCTTTAAACGAGCCCACCCTTACAGAACTTCTGGCTCAGCAATGTTTCCTGGTCACAGATACAACAGCGAGCATACAGCTCCAGCTTGATAAAATAATAAGTACCCTAAATTATTTAGTTTCTTGGGTTGCCAGTGGTAGTGCTGGGCCGGCCGCTCGGCATCCCCATGCGGTAGCAGGGCCTCCCTTGTCAAGCCTCAGCAAAAGATCTGCTCAATGTAACCCTATCAACAGTTCGAACTCTATTTCCCTAGATGCAAACCGTCACCTGGTTTTACAGCCAAAACAGGTGGCCCTAAATATCAATCCTATTAATGGCTACTTGCCGCGTTGGGACTCAATATGGCTGGCAAGGGGTCATATACTGAGCTATTGGGGTTGGAAGCTGATGATTTGAAGAAGGTTGAATTTTCATCCTCCTCTATATACCGCACTCGAGTGTTACTCAGTTTTGACAGTTCTAACACCCCCAAACTGTTCTTCAGGAGAAGATCTCTACTAAGGTCTTTCGGCATTTTGCCAAGAAGAGTTTTCAAAGATATGTTGACTAAGCCTCTTTTAAGTAATCGACCACCTGTGAGTGTTAGGAGATTTACTGCCCTAAAAGATCTTCAGTAACACATATTAATGTGCCAACCTTGAACGTCACCTCTGATGTTAGTCCATCTACTAAATATACATCTATGTTTGTAAAATCTCCTGATGGTGTCCTCTCTGATGGGGTTTTGACTGATCTTCCTACTGTCAATCAAACCAACCCCCCCCCCAGCGAGTAATATCTCATCAGGATCCTTGCCTTGACTTGATCAATCAGCTGGGAAGAAATGGCCTCAAAGGAAGCGACATCAGCCCAGGGTATTCAAGGCTTCTTAGCGAATAAGCCCCAGGCCAGTGACTCTGGGATTCCATCTATTCATGTGACTGACTTATCTCAAGATAATTTCTGGAACCAGGAGGAGATACAGCTCTTCGACTCCTTCCATGCGCTCCCACATTCAGAAAGGGCCCAAATTATTATGCGTCTGGCTGCAGGTAAAGCCAAGCTTTGGAGTCTCTCACTACCTGACAAGGATTTCCCTGATTCCAGGGAGCCCATACCGATTCATCAGTGGAAGTTCCCCTGGCCCTTTTTCCAGGATGTCTAACTCATCAATATGAAGATCATGGGCTCCCTCAGACCCCATCTGCTGATGCCACTGAATGCTTGCCAGCCAAGCATCCAACTAATGCTACAAGTATGAACTGGAGTGCATTTAGAGTTCTACAGCCCCATGAACAAGGTTTGCCTCCCTTCCCCCCTTCCCTGCCTTTATCTCCCATGAAGGTGACACTGCCTTTTAATAACGGGTGTATCTTTTGGGACCAGAAGGGGTCCCTTGAAAAAATCAATTATATAAAATGACTATCAAATTTAGCAACCCCCCTCTGTACTCTTAAATGTCTTTCTTGGAACATAGCAGGTTGGGGGAGAAGGTGTGGTACTATAGAATTTACCAGCTATATTCAGGCATTTGATGTGGTTCTGCTTCAGGAGACTTGGGCATGTGATAAGATATCCCTTACAGGGTTTACGGCCATTTCCTTGGCCCCCATCAAACAATCGGCAACGGGAAGACCCAAGGGTGGCTTGGCTTGTTTGGTCTCTACCTCTTTAAAGGTGGAGACAGTGGAGCTGTCCCCCTGTGGCTCTTTAGCTATGGCGCTCCTAATTAAGAGAGGATGCAGCAAATTGCTAGTGTTTAACGTCTACCTTCATCCGATGGTGAGGCAAGTCGACATTAAGGCTCAATGGGATGAACTGGAGAACTATATTACTTGTATTGAAACTAAATTTCCAGGACTATACACCCTTATAGGGGGCGATTTTAATGCCCGACTGAGAGTTCATGTTCCTCTATCGATTGAGGCACTTTACTCCAAGAAAGGTCATCAGATTTCAGCTAGACTTTCTAAGGATGAACTAACAAATTTTTCTGGTATTCAGTTAGCACTTTTTTAGCATCCCAACATGACAAGATAATCCTTAATGGGAGTACCCTAGGCAATCTAGTCGATGAGTTTACTTTTAGTTCCTCACATGGGAGTAGCATTATTGATTTTGTGCTGGTTTCTCAGTTATTAAGAAAGGCAGTCCATGCTTTCTACGTGGACTGCCACACGGAGAGTGATCATTACCCCCTGGTTACAATTATTGGGCTTTCCTCAAATATACACTTATCTAAAGGCCCCCAGATATTGGATCCCCATGCAGGCTTCTATATAAAGAGGATCAAATGGTCTTCTAATACCGAAAGAAAGTTCCATTCCTTTTTATCATCTCCAGAATGTCTCAGCCTTTATAATCAGGTTCTAACAAATAGTGGCTCAGGGACAATCTTGGCCTTTGAATCACTAATTAATGGTGTTCAAAGGGAGTTAGGAGCTGATTGTAAGCCAAGGGGTCCATATCACTTAAGAAGCAATTCCTGGTTTGATAAAGAATGTCTGATACTTAGGAACCAGATTAACCGGGCTTACTTGCTTTACCATAACTGAGGGGACAAACGCCCACCAGAGGACTATTACTGCCTGAAGCGGGAGTATAAATGGCTAATTGTTAAGAAAAAGAGCGCTAAAGAGAGAGAGATGTGGGATTTATTTCTCTTCTCTATCCACCAGAAGAACACCCGACTATTTTGACAAATTGTTGCCAGCTCCCTCCCCGGTTACCAAGAACTCCCTCGCTGCTGTATTTCTAACAGAGATTGGGAAAATCATTTTTTGTCAATCTTTCAGGCTTCAATAATTTCGACTGAGCTTGGATCACAACTGCCTCTTGCAATTCCTATATGGCAACCCGTGACTCATGCTGAAATCGCTGAGCTTATCTCAGAACTTAAGTCAGGCAAAGCCCCTGGCCCCGATGCTATACCCCCCATTTTGTTAAAATCTAATCCCGAGTGGTGGATTCCTCTTTTGGCAACACTTTTCACCCATATTAATTCCTCTGGTAGGATTCCTATCTCTTGGAGTCTAGCAATTATTATTCCAGTTTTTAAACAAGGAAACAGGAACAACCCTGCCGATTATCACCCTGTGAGCCTGCTTTCCATCATTGGGAAATTGTATGCTAAATATCTTCAATGTAGACTCCTCATTTGGGTTGAGGAGTCTAACATTATTGGTGCAGAGCAGATTGGGTTTAAAGCGGGCGGTGCCACATTGGACCACTGTTTTGTCTTAGCACACCTGGTTGATAAATACGCTATTACACCAGGTGGCAAACTCTTTACTGCTTTTATTGATTTAAAGGTAGCATTTGACTCAGTCCCTAGGGAACTGTTTTGGTCAAAATTGCACAAAAGTTCTATTGACAGATGTCTTTTGTTCCTAATTAGATCTTTGTATAATCAGACCTCTAGCCAGGTTAGGTGCGGCTTGCAGGGAGAACTTTCAAATCCTATCCCAATTGAAAGCAGAGTTAGGCAGGTTTGTGTCCTGGTCCCTCTTCTGTTTAATTTATTCTTATCTGACCTGGCCTCTTACATTGCATGCATTGAGTCCCATGCCCCAAAGTTGTTAAATACGAAGATTCCGCTTCTTCTTTATGCTGACGATGCGGTCCTTCTATCACAATCAAGGCTCCCCTTCAATCTCTTTCCTTCCTTTCCCCTTCAATCTCCTTTCTTCTCCATCTCCTTTCTTTCCCCTTCAATCTTCCTTCCTTCCTTCTCCTTCCCTCCCTCCCAACATTTTTGAGCAAGGAAGAGTAAGCTTCTCCAGCAAGCATTGCTATATTGTTTTTGTGATTAATCACTATGCTTTACTTATGTTCACTTCGTAACAATGAAAATACACCCTGCAGATCAGATATTTACATTAATATTCATAACAGTAGCAAAATTACAGTTATGAAGTAGCAGCGAAAATAATTTTATGAGGAACTGTATTAAGGGGTCGCGGCATTAGAAAGGTTGAGAACCACTGTTTTAATGTTAGTAATTTGGTCTTATATTGTCTAGGGGATGGCTCCTCCTATACTATATTACTTCTCAGGTTTCTAAATTTCTTCTAAGAGCTATAACTATTAGAGGAGAACATTGTAATTCCCTTTAGCCAAGGCTTCTGGTGTTAATTGTTTGTGATTATATTTTTCTTGTGTTTTCTTTTAATCCACTTGCATTTTGGTCTGTGACCACAAATAAAAATTATTATTATTATTAAAGTGAGTGTAGTGTTGGTGTGTAAGTGATAGATTCAACATTGTCTTCTCTAGCTAATTCAAGATTATTTTGAATAATAATAATGATCAGTCTATACTTTGAAAGGCACTTTACTCCCTTCCAAGAAATGGCGCCAAGTTAATAATGCCCATCTCACCACAAAAGCCTCTTTCTCCCAAGCAGCCCATCTCCTCTCTGTTTCCAAAAGCGTTCGTGAAATGTAGTCATAGAGCTGCAGATCTCCCCCAAGGGTTTTTTGTTGTTATTGTTGGAGGACTGTGCCCACCGCAACATCACTAGTATCAGCTTGGATGAGGAAAAGTTCCTCAGGATCAGGATGTTTAAGAACTGGTTCTGTGGCAAATAATCTTTTCACCATGGCATTTGTAAGCGTTATAAATAAGGATTGGGATATATAGTCCGGAGGAAGCAAGGATCAAAAGAGACCTGTCTTTTCGTGACATCATCCCAATTGCTTAGAGGTTTCTGCTGCACACTTGTGAAGACGAGACGAGGCTCTGTGTCCAGTCAAAGGATCTTCTGGACAATAGGAATGTGATGGAATGTACTGATGGAAAACTCACATTTTTTTACATGGTCTTAGCCAAAATAATGATATCCTCAATCATGAAAAAAATCTCAGATTTTTAAACAGAGTCCAATGGGATTACCTTTCCTACTGATGATAAAACATATATGTATTATGAACCTTTATGTAACATTAACCAACCATTTTATTAAAAATCTACAAATATGTTAGGCAACATATCAACTATTTTTTGCCCTAAAATTTCATGATGAAATTCATAAAAGGTTTGAAGAGCAATATGTCCTCTGGAGAGGATTTTCTACCAGTTGAACAATTCAAGAAATATCTTGAATGGGGAATTAACAGAAGCATTTAAAATTGAAAAGGGTACAAGATAGGGATGTCCATTATCCCCATTGTTATTTGTTTTAACAATGGAGATTTTACTTATTAAAATTCGTGAATCACCTACAATAAAGGGAATAGAAATAAATAAGAATGATTATAGGTTGAAAGCTTTTGCCAATGATTTGGTTGTGACATTATCTCAACCGACAGATTTGGTAAGAGATTTGGTGGAAATCATAACCCAGTATGGGAAAGTCTCTGGTTTTAAGGTAAATAATAATAAGACTAAAATATTACCGAAAAATATGTCTATGAAGGAAAAGGACATGTTAGCTAAATTAACAGGTTTTGAAATAGTGAAAAAAGTTAAATATTTGGGAGTATACATTACAGCTTCTAATGTTAAATTGTACAAAAATAATTATGAGACATTATGGGTAAAAGTGCAAAAGGATTTAAATGTTTGGAAAAAAAAACTACAGTTATCTTTGCTGGGGAGAATCCAGCAGTTAAAATGAATGTTCTTCCAAAGTTTCTTTTTTTGTTTCAAATGATACCTATTTTGAAAAAAGATGCCAACTTGGAGGAATGGCAGAAGGGTATTAATAAATTTATTTGGGCAGGCAAAAAACCAAGAGTTAAGTTCAAGGTTATACAAGATGTACGGGGAAAGAGGTGGACTTAAGGCGCCTAATCTGAAATTATATTATGATGCAGTGGCTTTAACATTGATTAGTGACTGGCTTAATTTAACAAATAAAAACATACTTTCTCTTGAGGGATGGGATTTACTATATGGATGGCATGCATATTTAATTTATGATAAAAAGGTGGATCAGGTTTTTAAATCCCATATTTTAAGAAGTACTTTATTGCGTGTCTGGAAGAAGTATTATTATAGGTTAAATTATAAAATACCAATTTGGGGGATTCCTGGACACGCGATAGAGGGGTGTGAATTTGGATAGGATTTCTTATAAGGAATTACTTAGATTGGTAGGGAATGATTGGCATTTAAAATCGTTAGCTCAATTAAAGCAAGAAAATATTGTACAGTCTTGGTTTCAGTATAATCAATTGTTGGTTAGGTGGAAGTTACATCAAAAGGTTGGTATTACTTTAATGGATGAGAATTTGGTAAAACAGATTAGATCAAAACTGAGCGCATATAAAAAGAGAATTTATAATGTTTTAATAGAAATGGATTCGGAAATGGAATTAGTTAAGATTGTATGGTAAAGTGGGCTCAAAATATTCAAAATCCGATTCCATTGGATACATGGGAGGTAATTTGGGTTAGAAATGTAAAATTTACTCAGGCACAAAATTTAAGAGAAAATTTTTATAAAATGTTTTATAGATGGCATCTGGATCCTAAAAAGTTGTCTTGTATGTATCCTAATTTACAGCCCAAATGTTGGAGATGTGGTAGTTTAGATGCCACTTATTTTCATACATGGTGGACTTGTAGAAATATAAAAGCCTTTTGGATTAAGATTTGGTGGAACATTCAACAGATTTTCAAGAGAAAGATAAAGTTTACCCCACAATTATTTTTATTGGGTGTTATTATAGATTGTGACGTTAAAGAAATTAATTTGATGTTGAATTTGATAACAGCTGCAAGGTTACTAGTAGGGCAATATTGGAAGAAGGATTGCTTGCCTACTATAGAAGAATGGACGCTTAAAGTGTCAAATTTAGCAGAAATGGCTAAGATTTCTGCTTACTTGAAGGATCACTCACAAGAAAGATATATTTCGGTTTGGAGAAGATGGATAAATTATATTCAGAATAAATATGGGACTAAAAAGTTTCATTTAGCTTATGAGTGAATTTTAGAGTATTATTATGATATTATTATTATTTTTAGTATTAGTATTGTTTAACAATTTCGAGATTGTGTTGTTTAATAATTAGGATATTAATTTGTTTATGTTTTTATTATTATTATGTTTATTTTCAATTTGTTTATATTTATGTTAAGGGGGAGTTAAAGTGCATTATGGACTTGGTTATTTATATAGTTGGTTAATGTTTGTTAGATTATGATTATCATATTTGTAACCCTGTACTCAGCTCTGGGAAGTTGGGGAGGGAGAGGGGGGGTTTGGGTGGGTTATATTGTAATTTTTAAAAAACTTTTTAATAAAAAAAAGAAATATCTTGATCGGTGGGACCCTCCATTGACAAATACATTTCCACATATAAATAATATCCGCCATATCCATTTAGGTCAAAGATGGCAATTGTAATTCTTATATATAAAAAAGGGAATAAAAAGGACTCTAGCAATTCCAGGCCCATTTCTCTAACAGATCTTGTGACTAAAATATATGCAAACTTCCACGTGAAAAGAATTGATAGCAGGTGGATGAAAAGTGCATTCCTTGTAGAAGAACCAGCAGTGTTTAGGCAGATGTGATCCACTATTGACAATTCTTTTGTCTTGAACCATCTAACTATAAAAATATCAGTCAGAGGAAGTAATGGTTTGCTGCCTTTATAGCATTTGACACAGTAAACAAAGAAATATTATGGAAGAAACTGACTGCCCTTCAAATGGAGCTCAGGATATTGACCCTGCTCAAAGCCCTTTCTACAAGCCCTGACAGTGAGAACAATTAATCAGTGGAACAGCTTGCCTCATGAAGTTGTGGGTGCTCCATTAATGGAGGTCTTCAAAAAGAGACTGGACATTCATTTGGTGTGGATTCGTATAGAATTTCTTGCTGTGGGCAGGGGGTTGGACTAGAAAACCTCCATGGTCCCTTCCATCCCATTTTTGTTCATTTGTTTGAGAGTGTGTTTGGGGCTCAATGGAGCCATGAGAAGTAGGATTGATATGTACCAAAAGGTAAGACAAAGCTGTTGCCAATATGACATGTGGGTTGCATGTGCTGTTAGGAGGACTTGGCTTCTATTCTCATAATAATTATCTGATTATGGATGAGTCAAAGTCAATAATTATGATCTTTGGAAAATGACAGCATTGCCCTATAGGGCTAATAGATGAGGAGGCAACAGAACAAGTTCACACCTTTCCTTACCTGGGGGAATTTTCTCTGTGACTGGATCTGGGCTCCCTCAACATCAAAGGAGCTCATTTAGAAGGCACAAGTGAATGCAATGTTAATTTCTTTTTTAAAAAATCATAGGTATGCGGCTTCCTTAGACTGAATAATTAAATACAAAATACCAACGTTACCATTATGCACTTATATTGAGCTGAACTTTGGGGTTTAATTTATATCACTACTAGAAGAAATCCGATCACATCATCTGAGAAGTATCTTGAGGGTGGATGAAAGGACTTCAGCTGCTACCCTCAAAGCAGAATTAGGAATATATACAATTTATAAAATGGGGGCATATAATTATTTTTAATAAAATAAATGGTATGGAAACTACTACTATTACTACTACTACTGTAGTACTTATTTTTCTAAATTTTAAATTTCATTTAAAACATTCTTGATTTTATATTAGGAACTGTCATCTCCCTGTCTTTTTTGCCACTCGAGAAAAACCAAAAAAAAAAAAAAAATGCTGCACAAAGAATCCAAATGGTCAAAAACAGAGAAAAGTAGGGCCATCTTCAGTAAGATTGGCACACTGAAAGTCATCAGCTGCTGCAAATGTACCTTCCAAATATTGAGTTCAATCTTCCAAACTCCTTACAATGAATATACTTGTATTTGTGGAGCTCCAGAAATAGAAGATTTAATACATCTATTATTTTGAATGACAATTATCTAAGAAAGAAGGAGATCAATATCTTGGATTGCTCTTTAGAGAAAGTCTATTGGAATCCTAATATTTTTAAAAAATGTGATCAGAATTCAAAAATTATATATAATAAAGCCCTTTTTGGAAGGAAATTATGGTCTGATTGTGGTAAATTTTGGGGTTATAAAGAAATACTATTTTCATTCTTTATGCTTATTCTATTGTATTTTTATAAATTCTGTTTTTACATGCAGTCTTGTTAATGTTCTGTATTTTATATTCTGTATCTGGATATGGCCTAATGACTAATCAATAGGAAATGTTCTAATATGTGGATGAGAAAAAAGTTGGATTCATTAAAAGCTAAAAATTGGGACTTGTTAGGACCCCAAATATCACACAGAATTCTTCATTGTTTTTTCAGGTCAGTGAGAAAATTGCTTCAGAGGCTCTGAGTGATAAAAGTCATTTCCCTTTTTTCCATCTGATGCTCCCCAAAGAAGGGATCCAGTACCCAGCAATTGTCCAAATTCTCCTCCATTTTGGATGGACCCTGATTGGTCTCTTTGCTCCAGACACAGAGAAGGGAGAGAATTTCATGAGGACTTTTACTCCTATGCTTATCAAGAATAGAATTTGTGTTGTTATATCACGGTTCTCAACAACTGGACATACCGTATTCCTCAGGGATGCCCTCTCTCAGTGGAGACAAGTCAACGTCTTTGTTCACTTCGTAGAATTTGATTCCCTTTGGGACAAGATTCTTCCCTTCCATTCAGCACTTGAAGGTTTGCAAAGACCGATTGAAGGGAAAGTCTGGATCATGACAGTACTTGGAGCATTTTCAATGAAAAAGGATAGGCGTCTCAAACATGTCCATAGTATTTGGAGCTTTCCCTTACAGCGGAAAAAGAATTGGGAAAATGATAATTCCTATAAAGAATATTTATTTGTGGAGCCTGAATTTCAAGCTGAGTATTTTAACTGTTCTGTTTCAAAACACACCTTTTCTATCAAAGGCCGGAGAAGATGCACCCAGAAAGCACCAGTGGAGACCCAGGAGAAAAAGAATAGGATGCAGATCCGAAATGATGGCTATACCTACAGAGTCATTAAGATTCTGGCCCATGCCTTAAGTGCTGCATCCCAACCCCAGAGGAGAAGGAAGAAGGGTGAAGAGAGGTTGGGGGCTCCAAGGCTGCAGCCATGGAAGGTATGGGGTCCCAACAAAGATCCATCAGACTAAATTCATTTTTAGGGCCTTTTTTGCTCTCTGGGCTTGGTGGTTTAAGATCTTAAGCTTCTGTAAAACATCTCCTACTTATTGGAAGAGTGCTGCATCCTCCTTTAAACAATCAAGACTTTTTATATATTAAAAAAAAAGTTCCCAGACTTTTTCTGATTTTACGCTCCAGTAAACTAGGACAAGAAACAATGGTTGGAAACTGATCAAAGAGAGAAGCAACCTGGAATTATGGAGAAACTTCCTAACAGTGAGGACAATTAACCAGTGGAACAGCTTGCCTTCAGAAATTGTGGGGGCTCCATTACTTGAGATTTCTAAGAAGAGACTAGACAGTCACTTGTCTGAAAGGATATAGGTTCTCCTGCTTGAGCAGGGGGCTGGACTAGAAGATCTCCAAGGTCCCTTCCAGTTCTATTCTATTCTATTCTGTTCTATTCTTTTCCAACATGGCTCTTCTGCTTGATGTCTTTCCTGAAGCCTTAAAGCAGTTCCTTCCACTGGATCATTAATGACATTATCGACAAATTAATAATACGATTATTATCATAACATTAACATATTACTGTTTTATGATAATCAGTAACCATTCTACGCATAGAATAATGTGAGAAAAACTACAAATGAAATATTAATACAGATTATAGCTGCCATTCATTATATTCATACAATCATGTATCAAGTGTTGAATGCTAATAATTAGTTAATTTCCTATTTAATTTTACTCATGCGCCTCTCTCTAACACAAAATCATATTTTTATTTTCTAGAAGCTGTAAGGCCCTGCCTCAGCTGAATCTCTCAAGAAAGCAGAACTCTTGAAACTGGCATTGTTTCAAGAGGAACTTTTATTGAGAGTCAGTGACAGTAATAGAAGGCAGCCAGAATCTGAAGTTCCTGGGTGAAATTGTTAGGCTAAACCCCATTGTTCAAAACCCCTCCCAACTGCCCAGTCCATAGGAGCCAATCCACGGGTGCAAAGAGGTTGTGAGAATTCCAGACGGAAACTGTGGTAAGATGTTCCCAGGCATCTCTTCCTTAGTGAGGTGAGGCAGATGACCTCGGGCAGTGGAACCGAGTCAACAAAGCAAAGCTAAACACACCACAGGAGAGCTCAAAAGGTCCCCCCTCCCATCAGGATGGCAGCATCCTGACAGGGATCTATAGGGACCTGAGACAAGCTGGGAATTTTTAAAAGAGACCAAAATAACTTTGTCCAATGTTATTATAATTTTGCATCACAAAATCATGATTTATCTACTTCCTTTATTAATGAAAATATAGAAGAAACAATGAGCAAGGTCTAATTGTTTTTCATAATTCCCAATTTTATAAGTAATATTAATATTTGAGTACAATTTTTGAGACAGTTTTCTCCACTTAATTATCTCATACCATCCATCACTCAATTAACTAGATCCCCACTGATTGCACCATGAAGCATTTTGTTAATTCTTTGCTAAAAACATCTTATACCACCAGCATTCACACAAGGAAGTATAACGATACATGTGAAAGAGTTCAGAAGATGGGAGAAAGAGATGCAGGGAAGGATCACATAATTTTTTTGGGGGGGGGGGGCAATCCATAGCTGCATAACAGGCATAGGCACTCACTCAATCTGTTAAGAAAGTCTAATGATAGGTGTGAATGAGTTCAGAGGACCAGAGAAAGAGATGCAGGGAAGGGGCAGATAAGATGGTTGGGAGGGGGGCAACCCAAAGCTGCGTAACTGGCAAAGAAAGAAACTCAGGAAAAGTCCTCCCTAAATTTTTTGACTGTCAAAAGAGATGGTGAAAGATTTGTGCTTTCACACTGCAAGATTTTGTTAATATAGCCTTACAATAAAGTAGAATTACTTCATCCAATCATTTTTCCTATCTCCTCTACCTGAATGAAGATTAGCCTTGCAACTTTCTTCTTAACAAATCCTTGCTTTCTGGTAGTCAGCCTATTGTTTGCAAGGAGTTTATGAATACTCTAGTTATTTGTATATTTTTTTTACTTGATTGGTGACCTTTGCTAGATTGTTATATATGATGGACAATTTTTGTCAATTACATTTTGACAATATACATTTTATCAGTATACTACATGATTTAGAAATATTGCTGAATCTTTGTACTTTAGTTTTGAAGATAATGGACAGAATTATAATCTGGATGTAAGTAAGTAAGCAGGGAAAAAAATTAAACCTGTGGCTTATCCATGGTTACTATAATGAGATCTCAAAAACAAAAACAAAAAAACAAGCCTCACATATCTCAGGAAACTTATAAAATATTTTTTCTGCAGACTTGTTTAGGGTTTTATGTTTCCACAATAAATTGGACAATGTTCCTGAATCTTTAAAGTTAGAAGGCTGGAGGGGAAAAACAAAAATTCTGGCTCATCTGTAGTTATTGTCACTCTAGATATTCATGGAATGATAAACACAATTGTTTAATATTGTGTTAAATGATCTTGGTCTCCAAAAAAGGAACTCTTCTTCTGCCAAAGCTTGCAGACATTAGTATCTTTGTTTCTAAGTTCAGTTTCATTTATTAAAAAATACTGTTCCCCTTAAATCCCATTTAAAAGTTCTTCAAAAAGAACTTGAACTTTCGGTGTACTTTGAAGGTGTAAATTTTCTATGTTACTGCTGGAAATGGTATAGAATATCATCAAAGAAAATGAAAAGACTCCAGATTTGAGGCCTCATTTCAGATAATAAAGGGCATTTAGCCAGCTTTTTCTTTTTTTATCCCAGCATTATAGGAGACAGTTATAAGACTTTGCAGGTGTGCTTCCAAAACAAAGACAGTATCTTATGAGGGGAAATGCCAACATTATCAAGTAGAACTTATGATAGAAAGAGGTTTGCTTACATTCCTTAATTAGTGTTCATTCTTTTATGGTGTTTGGAAAGTTTTACAGAGAGAGGTGACACCAAAGGGAAGACGCAAGAATGGAAGAACAGCAATATTTGCAATATGACAGAGATTAAAAAGAAAGATACTCAAATTTCATAAATGTGGCCAAAGAGATAATTCTGCTTTCATTTGCAGTATTGGTAACACTTGTTCTCCCACTCACAATATTTGCCAGTTAAACAACCATAGAAGAAAGATTCAAATGTAAAAATTGATAAGAGATAAGAAACCAAAATTTCTGCTTTTAAATTCCTGGATGTTTCCATTCTAGTTCCATCAATTTCTAAAGAAGAAGGAATTGTACAATCTTTCCCTGATGGAAGTGTACGTGGACCAGAATGGAGGCATAGCAGCAGATCTGAGGATCTTTAGTAGGGTGATTCTCCCCAAGGAAGATCCCATCAACAAGCAAATGGGGACTTTGAAAGACAAAGACTTACAATCAACCAAGCTTCTTTGTCACATTTAAAGTTGCTCAACAAGGTAGGCAAAATATTGACATCTTTTCAGATTTTTCCAAAGCCATTTCAAGTGGGTTTTTGTTGTTGTTAATTGCGAAGTCATGTCCGACCCATCGCAACCCCATGGACAACGTTCCTCCAGGTCTTCCTGTCCTCTACCATCTTCTGGAGTCCATTTAAGTTCACACCTACTGCTTCAGTGACTCCATCCAGCCATCTCATTCTCTGTCATCCCCTTCTTCTATTGCCCTCAATCTTTCCCAGCATTAGGCGCTTCTCCAGGGAGTCCTTCCTTCTCATTAGGTGGCCAAAGTATTTGAGTTTCAACTTCAGGATCTGGCCTTCTAAAAAGCAGTCGGGGTTGATCTCTTCTAGGACTGACCGGTTTGAACGCTTTGCAGTCCAAGGGACTCGCAGGAGTCTTCTCCAGCACCATAGTTCAAAGGCCTTTCTTATGGTCCAACTTTCACAGCCATACATTGCAACTGGGAAAACCATGGCCTGGACTATACGCACTTTTGTTGGCAGGGTGATGTCTCTGCTTTTTTGTATGCTGTCTAGATTTGCCATAGCTTTCCTCCCCAGGAGCAAGCGTCTTTTAATTTCTTGGCTGCAGTCCCCATCTGAGGTGATCTTTGAGCCCAGAAAAATAAAATCTGTCACTACCTCCATTTCTTCCCCATCTATTTGCCAGGAATTGAGAGGGCCGGATGCCATGATTTTGCTTTTCTTAATGTTGAGTTTCAAGCCTACTTTTGCACTCTCCTTCTTCAAGAGGCTCTTTAGTTCCTCTTCACTTTCTGCCATTAGAGTGGTATCATCTGCATATCTTAGGTTGTTGATATTTCTCCCGGAAATCTTAATTCCAACTTTTGTTTCATCTAGCCCTGCCTTTCTCATGATGTGCTCTGCATATAAGTTAAATAGGCAGGGCGACAGTATACAGCCTTGCCGGACTCCTTTTCCAATTTTGAACCAATCAGTGGTTCCGTGTTCGGTTCTCACTGTTGCTTCTTGACCCGCATATAGGTTTCTCAAGAGACAAATGAGATGGTCTGGTACTCCCATCTCTTTAAGAACTTGCCACAATTTGTTGTGATCCACACAATCAAAGGCTTTAGCATAGTCAATGAAGCAGAAGTAGATGTTTTTCTGGAACTCCCTAGCTTTCTCCATGATCCAGCGTATGTTGGCAATTTGATCTCTAGTTCCTCTGCCTCTTCGAAATCCTGCCTGTACTTCTGGTAGTTTTCGATCTACATACTGCTGGAGTCTAGCTTGTAGGATTTTAAGCATAACTTTACTAGCATGTGAAATGAGTGCAATGGTGCGATAGTTTGAACATTCTTTGGCATTGCCTTTCTTTGGAATTGGAATGTAAACTGACCTTTTCCAATCCTGTGGCCACTGTTGAGTTTTCCAAATTTGCTGGCAAATTGAGTGTAGCACTTTTACTGCAGCATCTTTTAAGATTTTGAATAGCTCAGCTGGAATACTGTCACCTCCACTAGCTTTGTTGTTGCTCAGATTTTCTAAGGCCCATTTCACTTCACATTCTAGGATGTCTGGTTCGAGGTCAGTGACCATCTCATTGTGGTTATCTGGGATGTTAAGCTCATTCTTGTATAGTTCTTCTATGTAATTTTGCCATCTCTTCTTAATCTCTTCTGCCTCTGTTTGGTCTCTGCCATTTTGGTCCTTTATCATGCACATCTTTGCATGAAACATTCCCTTCATATCTCCAATTTTCTTGAAGAGATCTCTGGTCCTCCCTATTCTGTTGTTTTCTTCTATTTCTTTGCACTGTTCATTTAAGAAGGCATTCTTATCTCTTCTAGCTACTCTCTGGAATTCTGCATTCAATTGGTTGTATCTTTCTCTTTCTCCTTTGCCTTTCGCTTCCCTTCTTTCCTCAGGTATTTGCAAAGTTTCCTCAGACAGCCATTTTGTTTCTTGCATTTCTTTTTCTTTGGGATGGTTTTAGTTGCTACCTCTTGTACAATGTTGTGAACTTCCATCCATAGTTCTTCAGGCACTCTGTCTATCAGATCTAATTCCTTAAATCTATTTGTCACCTCTACTGTATATTCATCAGGAATATGATTTAGTTCATACCTGAGTGGCCTACTGTTTTTCCCTACTTTTTTCAATTTAAGCCTAAATTTTGCAACGAGAAGCTCATGATCTGAGCCACAGTCAGCTCCTGGTCTTTTTTTTACTGACTGTATACAGCAGTGGTTCTCAACCTGTGGGTCGGGACCCCATTTGGGGTCGAATGACCATTTCACGGGGGTCGCCAAACCATGCTGTCCGCCATTTTTTCCCTTTTCCCTAGCTGTCCTACTCCCTCTTATTGGTGGCCACACCCACTTGGGGGTCACCACAACATCGAGAACTGTATTATGGGGTCACGGCATTAGAAAGGTTGAGAATCACTGGTATACAGCTTCTCCGTCTTTGGCTGCAGAGCCCATAGTCAATCTGATTTCTATGTTGACCGTCTGGTGATGTCCATGTGTAGAGCTGTCTCTTGGGTTGTTGGAAAAGAGTGTTTGTTATGACCATTGTATTCTCTTGACAAAATTCTATTAGCCTGTGCCCTGCTTCATTTTGTACTCCAAGGTCAAACTTGCCTGTTATTCCGGTTATCTTTTGGCTTCCTACCTTAGCATTCCAATCCCCCATGATGATAAGGACATCATTTTTTTGGTGTTAATTCTATAAGATGCTGTAGGGCTTCATAAAACCAGTCAATTTCATCCTCTTCAGCACCAGTGGTTGGGGCATAGATTTGGACTATTGTGATATTGAATGGTTTGCCTTGGATTCGAATTGAGATCATTCTGTCATTTTGGGGATTGTATCCCAGTATTGCTTTTCCTATTCTTTTATTGACTATGAAGGCTACTCCATTTCTTCTGAGCGATTCTTGCCCACAGTAGTATACCTGATGGTCATCTGAGTTAAATTCACCCATTCCTGTCCATTTTAGTTCGCTGATTCCTAAGATGTCGATGTTCAGTCTTGTCATCTCTTTTTTGACTACGTCTAGCTTGCCTTGATTCATGGATCTTACATTCCCAGTTCCTATGGAGAAAACATCTTTACAGCATCGGACTTTCCTTTCACCACCAGATATATCCACAGCTGGGCGTCCTTTCGGCTTTGGCCCAGTTGCTTCATTCTTTCTGGCACTACTAGTACTAGCCCTCTGCTCTTCCCCCGTAGCATATTGGTCACCTTCCGACCTGAGGGGCTCATCTTCCAGCATCATATCTTTTTGCCTTTTAGTACTCTCCATGGGGTTTTCATGGCAAAGATATTGGAGTAGTTTGCCATTTCCTTCTCCAATGGATCACATTTTGTCAGAACTCTCTTCTATGACCTGTCCGTCTTGGGTGGCCCTGCACGGCATAGCTTATAGCTTCATTGAGTTACGCAAGCCCCTTTCCCACGACAAGGCAGTAATCCATGAAGGGGTTCAAGTGGGTTAAACCCAGTCAAAAAAGTGGGTAACCTTCACTGAGAATTGAATGTGTGGAGTAAAACCTCTATAATTTTCTTAGGCAGATAAGGATGCTTCAGTTCCTTCTGATGCTGTCATGCTGAATCCTGTTGTAAGCTGATCCAAAATGAGATATGGGGTGATTATTGTTTAGGACACAAATCATTGCCATTTAGTGTCCTTTCAACAGTTTAGTACCACTATAAAACTGGTGAGACAGGGCCTCATATGCTGGAGATTTTGGTGTTAATAGCTTTAAGTTCGCTAGTTTTTTGTCTTCAGATATCAAAGGTGAAGGCAATTCTGTTGACCAGTCCCTGAGTTCTGATTTTGACTGAATCCAGTGAAATGGAATCAAGACTGGATGGAGGTCCTGTTGTCCAATTGTTAAATAAGCTTCATCTTCCCTTGACTGGAGTCAGGGGTCTCCCAAAATTGCAGGCTCAGAATCTGTGATGTTTTTAATCAGCTGAGAACATGCTTATAGCTGCCTCTCTCTAACCCAGTGGTTCTCAACCTGTGGGTCGGGACCCCATTTGGGGTTGAACGACCATTTCACGGGGGTCGCCACACAAGGCTGTCCGCCATTTTCCCCCCCTTTTCCTTGGCCACGCCCCTGGTACCCGGTGATGTATAAGTGGTTGGGGGTCACCACAACATGGGGAACTGTATTATGGGGTCACAGCATTAGAAAGGTTGAGAACCACTGCTCTAACCCCACTGAGATAATGGAATTTAGGAAGAAGGTCGAAAGCTTTAGTTCACATGAAATAATAGTGACTGATCTGATGTGAGCTCATTTATGGATTGATTGATTAAATTTATTTTCTACCCATCTCACCATGATAATGACTTGAAAACTGAAGTATTGAACCATTGCTTTGGTGCAAAAAAAATCTTGATATCAGAAATAATAAGGGACAGTTTTGAGGGAAATATTACTTAGATTTGGGCATTGGCTTGTAAGACTGCACTTCATCTGACAATCCCTTGAATGCAACTGATTATCTTGATTGTTAGCTGCCTTCGAACACACTGAGAGGCTACAAATCAAACTAATAATAAATATGAGTCTGTATTTCCCTTTCAAATTGTGTCACCTAATTGTATTCTCTCAACAGAAAGAAACTTTTGTTGGATACATTGTGTTGAATATCCCTTTCCACACAGGTCTCACACTCGTGACCCTGTGGTGCATGAAAAAATGCCGACTCGCCCTTATTGTGGAACACATTCTCATGACCTCACCTCCATCTCACCTCACTATAGTTTTAGTCAGCCAGTTTTAGTTTTAGTTCACCATCATGGTTGCCATGTAAATTGAACAAATATATATATATATATATATATATATATATATATATATATATATATATATATATATATATATATATATATATATATATATATATATACACACACACACACACACACACACACACACACACACACACACACACACATACACACACAAAGAAAGAGCATCTTTAAGGTTGACACCCTTTTTTGTAAGGAAATTTTCCTTTTTATCTTAACCAGAGATAATTTTGGACTGCTTTCAAAGGGAAGCAGCTTTGCAATGTTTTATGTACTCCAGAAGAAACTTTCCAGATCCTGCTGGTCAAATGTTTCTTTCTTCCTCACAGTTTTATTCTAATTTAATAAATCCAATGAAATGTAAAAATAATATATATTTTACAATAAAGTTCACTCTAAAATTTAGTATTTATGGATATTTTAAAATCAAGCATTTATGAAGACTAAAGGAATGCATGTTAATTACACTATGAGGAGGAAAACATTGGTTGTCACTCAATGCTTAAATCTTTTATCAATTTCATCCCTCCAGACTTTGTTAAGTAGAAAGGTACTTTATAAATCAGAAGAAAAAGGGAGGAACTAAATGAGGCATCTGCCTGCAATTGTATCTCCTGCAACCATGTTGAAGTGGTCAGAGATTTCATATTTGCCTATGTGAAGCCCAGAGACGACTTGGCTGATGTTCATGTCTACCTTCATCTTACACGGATGGTGAATCCTAACATGTTTTCTTTGGCATTTCTTCTTTTTCTGTTTAGTCTCTGCCTCAGTCTAAATGTGTAGAAAAATGCCATCCTGGATTTGTCAAGCAGGCTCGAGAAGGAGAGCCAGTTTGCTGCTATGACTGCATTCCTTGTCCAGAGGGGACCATCTCCACTCAGGAAGGTGGGTGACACCACAGGGAAACAAGTTTGATTGTTTAGTTCTCTATTTTAATGGTGTCCAATTTCTTCCCTAAATGGGATTTATTAGAAAAATATCTTGAAGGGTGAGGTAGAAAGAAGGATGTTCTGGATTGCATGGGAAATCTCTCTTTCATTTCCCAGTTTGGATTTTTCCATCCATATTTATCTTTCTTAGAAATATATGTAACTTGAGGAATTATTTTAGATTAATTGGTTTTGTTTACCTAAATCAACTTTATATTACAGGCTTATGGATGCATTGATCAATCATTCATTTAATCAGTTAATCTTTACTAAGATCATATATCCTTATAAGCTACAATATCTAATTCAAAGGAACAATAGAGGGAGAGATGTTGGATTAAAGGAACAGTGAAAACCAAACAGAGGATTCAGCATAAAATCATCAAGTAGATATTTCTTTTCCACCTTTTCTTATCTTTCCAATTTTTTTTCTTGTTAAATATTGTAGTGAGAAAGGAATACTGCATAGTCGTGGTCCTGAAAGGAAAAAAATTCTAACATGCAGTGTTGGAATTAAAATGAACAGAAAGAATGGGGAAACAGAGAACTAATTAAAAAACAATCTACTAAGTATCCTTTGATTCCAATGTTTAATTCAGTCTCTTTATAATTGTTGCCAAATTGAGAGAATATGGAAACATACTGCTTCATTTTCTCATTTTTACAGGGTAAAAATACAGATAACACACTCAGTTCCTGTTGTTGAATTCATTTATGAATTAATATTCCTTAAGATGTTTTTTCAAATTTATTTATCAAGTTTATATGGCTATTTCACACAAAGTGACTCTTGGTGGGATACAATACAACCAATAATAAAAATTAAAACAATGAGGTATAAATGCTAAGAAAGCGAGAGAGGAGAACATCAAGATGGTACTTAACATGCAACCAGCATACGGGCCCCTGTTACCAGGAGATCCCCAGGACCGTTGAAAGAATCATGCTTGAAGGAACTTCTAGAAGGCCTAATAGTTAGGAGACTCTCTCAATTTCAGGATAGTCAATGGTTTTTTTGTGAAGGGGGCTGTAGAACTTGTCCTGAAATAGTCAGTTTGGCAACCTATCTCAAGTGGTTCTCCATGGATCCAGCCATGTTAGACAAATTTATCCTCTGTCCAGTATTTTTGGAGCAGTGTAGAGAGCATGATTGGTGGCTCAATCATCAGTAACTGCGTTTAAACATTTTTGGGGTAAACATAATTCCATCATCTGATTTTTTTTAAAAAAATATGAAATAAAATATTAAATAAATAACAAAACAAAAAACTCAAAGGGCAAACTGGATGCAGCACTATGTCTTTTTCTGCCATCAGCTTTTTCTTTCTATCTTTTTATCCCATACTCATAGGGTTGCTCTTGAAAACCACCTGGAATTTATAAAACGGTCCAGAATGCACAGTGTTGAGTTTCTGTGTGTTCTTCCATAGGACACCCCTACTGTGCAGGCTCCACAGAATCCCAATTTCTTTCCAGGTGCAATTAAATTCACCTTTCAAACCCTCAGTGAGACAAAACCAGGGTACCTGCAGGGCTTCCACTCCTTGAGGATATCTGCTTGACCCACCAGATATAATTGGCATGCAAACAATCTATTCCCTAAAAGATTCTCACTCTATGGATCATCAGAAGCCTGCCTTTTCTGGTGCAGTTCCTGCCCTATTGGACTTACTCCTCCTTGAAATTGAATAGGCCCCCCATCCTCTTAAACCTCTGGAGGCTTGCTTCTTCTGCCAACTAGTTGGAATAGGGTAAGGTCAGTGCAGGATAAGAATCTGGTGGATTACCTCAGAGAAGAGAGTTTGCAGCACCAGATAGCTCTTCTTTTAATTTTATGTTGTTGTTGTTCTTTTTATAGTTGTGTCTACTGGGGATTTTTTTTCCTGTTCTAGTGTAAGTATTTTCCATTTACTGAGACTTTTCTGTCTCTCTGTATCACATCTTATCCAAAGTTTTTCTTGAAATTTAAAAACCTATAAAAGAAATATTACTTTCTTTTCTCAGCTACCACAAAATGCACTAAGTGCCCAGATGATCAATATCCAACTGAGAAACGAGTCCAGTGTATCCCCAAAAGAATAATCTTCCTGTCCTATCAAGAACATCTCAGCATCATCCTAATCTCCTTTGCTCTACTCTTGTTCCTAATCACAGGCTTTGTTTTAATCATATTCATTAAATACCTTGAAACTCCTATTGTCAAAGCCAACAACCGGGACCTTTCCTTCATCCTCCTGGTCTCCCTTCTGCTTTGCTTTTTATCCTCCTTGTTCTTCATTGGCCGACCAAGGAAAGCCACCTGCCTTCTCCGACAAACAGTGTTCAGCATTGTCTTCTCAGTAGCCGTGTCGTCTGTGTTGGCCAAAACAATCACAGTAGTGCTGGCATTCCTAGCCTCAAAACCAGGCAACAAAGTGAGAAGATGTTTGGGGAAGAGCTTAGCCAACACCATCATCCTTTCTTGTTCTGCTGTCCAAATTCTCATCTGTGCCATGTGGTTGGGAGTTTCTCCCCCATTTCCTGACTCTGATCTGCACTCCCAGCCTGAAGAGATTATCCTTCAGTGCAACGAAGGCTCTGTCACCATGTTTTATGTTGTTCTTGCCTACATGGGCTTCCTTGCTGCAATTTGCTTCACTGTGGCTTTCCTGGCCAGGAACCTGCCTGGAGCTTTCAATGAAGCCAAGCTGATCACCTTCAGCATGCTGGTCTTCTGCAGTGTCTGGGTCTCCTTCCTCCCCACCTACCTGAGCACTAAAGGAAAATACATGGTGGCTGTGCAGGTCTTCTCCATCTTGGCCTCCGGTGCTGGACTGTTGAAATGTATCTTCTTCCCCAAGTGCTACATTATCATCCTGAGACCAGATCTAAACACTAAGGAACATCTAATGAACATCTAAGCAGGGGAATGATTGTGAAATTGTTTCTTAGGCTGGTAACTTCTAATTATCCATTATTATTGTTTTTAATTGGTTATAATAATCACAACTGCTATATCTTCTTCTCTGCGTTCAGGAATATTTGAAATCTTAAATAGTGTTCCGCTTTCTCCATTTCTAAAACTGGCACAGAACCTTCTAGGTTTTGATTTGCTTGTTCTAATTTTTTATTTTCTTACATTAGTGCTTCCATTTTTATGTCAATATCATCTGATTTATTTTCCATCTTCTGAATTCTTTGTTCATTTTTAACAGTCATTTGTGATAGGCTTCAAATTGTGTCTTTACAGCCAACATTTGTTTGTTTAATTTATCAAAATTATTTTTTGTCTCTTCATGGTTTCTCTGTATTGATTCTTGAATTAATTTTAATGTGGTTTGCATCTGAGTCTGAGCAGTGCTTATTTTCTCATGCTGCAACATTGTTTCAATAGATCCCTGGCTTGTTGGGCTAGATGTTCAGACAGAAGGTGCAGAGGAAGTTTATTTCATAAGTCTAGTGAGATTTAATGCACTCATTTTTCAAGCCAACTATCTTAGGCTAAAATCCAAACTGTGAAAAGAGCCAACTACTTTAGGCTAGATCCAAATTCTCAAGGAGAAAAAACAAGAGAAAAAAAGAGAAAAAAGAAGAAAAAGCCAACTGTCTTAGGCTAAAATCCAACCATAAAATTGAGCCAACTACTTTAGGCTAAATCCAAATCCTCCAGTCAAATCAGAAATATAAAACGCCTCCTGTCTCCAAATAATTCCTGTTTTAGTTATATCCAGAGTCAACAGATGTAATTGTAGAGTCTTTTCTCATGCACAGTCATTTAAAGGGACTTTGTTTACACCAGGTGTTGTTTCAAGATAAAACACTTTTCAAATTATTTTATCGTTTGGTATTACTGTAGTATCTCCTTTTACCACTGAATGTCCTCATACATTGTATTGTCTATATCCGGTTTTAAAAGATTATTACAAAGTTTTCATTTAAAGTTCTTTGGAATTTATTTACCCTAGAAATTAAATCTAAAAAGATTTTCCATCTCCTGTAGGTTAAGCAGTCTTTCTTTAAGTCGATCTACTGTAAATTCTATTTTTAAGTATTCTTTTATATTCCTTAAATTCCTTCCCCCTCTTGTAATTGCTCGCTGCTTTTAACTCTCTTCTCCCCTAGTCCTTCTGGGGTCTTTAGTTTGTAGATTTTTCCCAATCAGGGGATCAGTATTTCTGAGTCCTTAAGGAAAAGGAATTAAAAAACAGGCTCACCTAGTTTCAGCACGCTGTTCACAATCAGCTGTTTGGCGGAGCACTGCGGCTCCTCGCTTTTTTTTCCAGCTGAGGATGACTTGGGCTGCCTGTGCTTACCAGGCAGCCTTTCTTTCATTCTTTAGAAAGTTTTTTTCAATCCATCTGGACCGACTGTCTGTTGCAGACTCCTGAAGCTTCCCTCCTTCTTCGTTGCCCCCTCCAGGCAACTTTATGACCCCTTGGGGTCGCTGGACCGAAGGAAATCGGGCTAAGAAGCCAGTGCCCTGGTTTCTTCCACTCTACTCCTTATATCATCAGACCAGAATTTGGGGAGGAGCTTCCTGAGGGACCTCCTCCATCTTCCCAGGGTGGTAAAAGGCAGGCAGAAGTTCAACTGGTCTAGCAACCTACCTAGCTCTCTGCAGTGAACCTTTCAGGAAGGAGAGGAAATATGGGGAGAAGGGAAGGGACCCCCAGGAACTCTCTGGGCTGGAGGAAAACCAATATCCATACTTTTCCTTTGGGGGGGGGATATGGGGAGGAAGTCACAATAAGGATATCCACACCAAAACTCCTGAGGTCTCCCAGACCTTCAACACCCACCTTCTCTGAGTACCCCAAACTGTTCTTCTCCCCCCATCTTCAGCCCTACTTGCTCCCTTTGGGTGATTTTTGAGGCCTCTTTCCTGTCCCCCTCCCAAATAGGCCCTCTGCAGCCCCCCAAGACCACCTCAAAGGGAGGGGCTCCAGCCCCCTCCACTAAAGGGAGAGTTTGGAGGAGCAACTCAGGTGTCGATTGAGTATTTGGAGATTCTGGAGGGGGGGTTCCCCTTTCCCAAAATCTCTTTTGGGGGCTCCCAGCCCCTTCCCACTCCTTTCCCCAAGAAGGAATCCAAGCTCAACTCTTCCCCCACCTTAAAAAAAACAAAACTTCACAAGATTCAGAAGAAAAACTGAAGTTGCAGAAACACTTTTCCCCAAAAGTGTCTTTTTCTTATACTTTTGGTGGCATTTCTGGATTCAGGTCTGAAAACGCCTCAGTTTCCCTCTTTCCGCTTTCATTTTCCGTCTTCTTCCTCTTTCAGTGCAAGAAACTTTGGGACTCAGGTGCTAATTCGGGGTCCGCAAGGTCCCCCTCCCACCCAGCCACCGGGAGAGGGGCGAGAGAGAGCCCCGGCTGCCTCTTATCCCACCTCGGCTGTCTTCCAGCAACCCCCTCCCCTCCTCGGCCTCAACCAGGGAAGGGGGGCTCCCTCTTCGTCCTGCGGTGGGAAATGTGGCAAGGGAGGGAGTGGAGAACACGCGGAGATCGAGGCTCCTGCAGGCTCCCGCCTATCTTGTCCTCCACCCCTTTCCCCACTACTGGAGTCCCAGCCCCTTTCTCCCCCTTCCCTCAGAAGCCCTGGCGGCCCCTCCCAGCCTCTCTCCTCCCTCAACGAGCCCCCTCCTTACCGGGGGTCTCCTTCCCCCCTTCGCTTCCGGGGATCCGGGCCAACGCCCCCGCCAGCAGCTGCATCAGGGGGAGCCCAGCGGAGCCTATGGATGCCGCCCCACAAGCGCCCCAAAGAGGGGGAGGAAGACGGAGGTGCTCCCAGCCCCAGAGGCAGAATCGGGGGGAGTCTGGATTGGGGGGGAGGAGGAAAATTTTCCTCGAACTTTATAATTGGGAGTGTCCATAGGAGCGGAAGGACCAATGAGATTTCTCCCTTCTTGAGCATCATCGGTCTCCGGGCAGAGTCTCCTTTGATGTCACCCGACGGAGGAGATTGTTTTGCGCAAAGAGAAGCGGAGAAAGTGTGTGTGGGGGGGAATCCCTTCAGTCTTGGGGGGCCGCAGCTCAAGAGGGTATTTCACGATAGCCCCGGAGGGGAGGGTGGACTTCCCTTTGCCCTCCCCCCAGATCCTGTTGGGGGGGGGGGCTACAGTGGATGAAAAAAGGGGAGGAGCAGCCCCACAGCCAGTGAGGACTTGGAGGGGGGTCTCTTAGGCAGCTGACTGGGGAGTCCTTGGGCGCCTTCACACACACACACACACACACACACACACAATCATGCAGGGTCCTGGGAAGCTTCTGCCTTTTGGGCCCTTCCTGGCAAAGGGGCTGCTGGAGGGGAGGTTTTGCCCCCAGCGCTGTGGGGTTTTCTGACCCACCGCAAAGAGGTCGGTTTTGGTTCAAGAATCGCCCCTTCCTTCCTTCCTTCCTTCCTTCCTTCCTTCCTTCCTTCCTTCCTTCCTTCCTTCCTTCCTTCCTTCCTTCCTTCCTTCCTTCTTTCCTTCCTTCCTGTGGTTTCCATATCCTTTCCTTCCTTCCTCATTCCCATCTCCTTCCTTCCTTTCTTCCTTCCACTTTATTGAACTCTGTGGGAATTGAAGGGGTATAAACTATGACATAAAAAAGAAATAAAATAAAACTGCCTCCCCTGCATTTATGAACTGGACCAGCCTCCGATTCCTGCCTAACCTCCAAACTGCGCTGTTTCTGCCTTTCCGCGGCCCCTCCCCACCTCGGCCACAACCATCAAAGGGAGGGGTCTCTCTCTCTCTCCGTCCCCCTGGGGGGGATATGGGGAGGGAGGGAGGCTCCCGCAGTCTCTCTTGCGCTCCACCCCTTTCCCAAAATCACGTCTGGGGTCCCAGCCCCTTTCTTCCCTCCCCCTCCGCACCCCAGGAGAAATGAGGGTCCCTCCGAGCCCCTCAGCTCCTCCCACCCAGCCCCTTTCTCTCCCCCTTCCCCCCAGGAGCACTGGGGGTCCCTCCCAGCCCTTGCCCCCACCCGCCCAGCCCCTTCTTCCCCCCTTCGCTTCCAGGGATCTCGCCCAGCGCCCTCCCCCCAGCAGCAGCAGGGAGACCCCAGCAGAGCCCAGGGACGCCCCCAGCCCCAGAGGCGGAATCGGAGGGGGGGATCTGGAGGGTGGGCAGGGGAGGCGTTTTCCTCGGACTTCAGAACTGGAAGTACCTCCAAGGGGAGGATCCAATGGGAATTCTCCCTCCTGCAGCGTCATCGGTCTCCGGGCAGAGTCCTTTGTGACTTCACCCACCGGCAGACAAAGCGAGGACGATCCTGGGCTGCCGGGAGGGACCCCCCCCCCTCCATCCCCAGGGAGGCCGCCCTGCTCTCCGCCCTCCCGGCCCTGTGGGAGGAGTTTGTCTGGAGGGGAGCAGCCAGGGGATCAGGGCTCCGAAGAGGGAGGGAGGGAGGGAGGGGCACTGGGTGCGAATCTTGCAGGAGCCTCTCCGGGATTGTGAGGGGCTCAAACGGGCTCCGATCCTGGAGAAAGAGGCCCGGATGAAGCCAGGAGAACCTCCAGCTCCAGCAGCTTCCCAGCCACGGAAGAGGCTCTCCGGGGGAAGCAGGAATAGGGGGTCTCCCAGGGTCCCCTCCCTCTGACAGGGCTTGGAGAGATTGAGGAGGGGGTCCTGCCCCTTCCCCTCCCTGGGATCTGCCCACCTCCCGAACCGGTTCTGGCTTCGGATCTAAACTAGCCCGGTTGGTCAATATGGAGGCAGGGGAGGCCTCAATCCGGGGAGGGGGAGGGGAGGAGAGAGGGTCCTCTTGCAGAGGTAAGAAAAAGGAGGAGGAAGAGGGAGGGAGGGAGGAAGGAAGGAAGGAAGGAAGGAAGGAAGGAAGGAAGGAAGGAAGGAAGGAAGGAAGGAAGGAAGGAAGAAATACCAAGTTTTTCTACCATTTAAATTGTATTCTTTTACAGTGAAGAGAAGGGATTCCGAGGAAGAGTAGTGGAGATGAAGCTGCTGTGGGTTCAAAGTCGGAAGAGATTTGGGCTTCTGGACTGACAGGCAGGCCCAGAGTCCCTGGGGTCAGTTTATAGGGAACGGACCGAAATGGAACGGAACAGACAGAATAGGGAATGGAATGAAACGGAACAGAACAAAGTAAAATATGGATTGGAATGGAATAGAACAGAACAGAATAGAAAATGAAATAGAAAATGGAATGGAACAGAACAGAATAGAATAGAAGATGGAATGGAACGGAATGGAACAGAACAGAACATGGAATGGAATGGTTTTGTGGTCTACCTTGTCAAAGGTCTTACTGAAGTCTAAGTCTACCACGTCCACAGCATTTCGCTGGTCTGCTACCACTTTATTAAAAAATTCAAACGCCTTAGCCAACATATCGACTATTTTTAGGCTAAAATGCTCCTGATCAAATTAATCATAAAAGGCATGAAGAACAATGAAAGCCCCAACCGCCCTGGTCACAGCCCTTTATTCCCTAAGGCTTTTCAGCTCAGAATCCACACAAATCTCAGAGAGACTCTGAATACGAGGCTACGGAAAAGAATACAGCTTTATGATTTATCAAAGAAGAGCCCGATGTCTCAATCTCTTCTCACACGCACAGCGAGACAGAGGAGAAAAGGCACACACGCTACTAACCCCCCCCCCCCTTTATAGCTAAGGCACTTTCTCAGGCTAACAGGCTAAAAGATTCCTTTTTTTCGTTTGAATACTTGTTTTCTTTATCTGTCAGGTTAGCTCAGTTACAGCTTGTCACAGGCTACGCTTCGAATACACAACTGCTGGCAAGCAGCCCAAAATTTTCTCCCTGGGCAGATACATTTGCAGCTGAAACTATAGCCAATACATTTAAAGTTAGAAGAGAAGAGAAGAGAAGAGAAGAGAAGAGAAGAGAAGAGAAGAGAAGAGAAGAGAAGAGAAGAGAAGAGAAGAGAAGAGAAGGAGCTTGTGGTGCCCCACTGCTTACTTCTCTCCATGTGGATGTGGCGCCATTGGGGGCTACTCGTTGAGTAGGCTTGTCAGCCAGCTACAGATCCATCCGGTGGTGATGCTGTTTATCCCACCTCTTCCTAGTTTAGCAAGGAGCAGGTTGTGGTCTACTTTGTCAAAAGCCTTACTGAAATCTAGGCATGCGACGTCCACTGCGTTTCGCTGGTCTATTGATTTAGTCACCTGATCAAAGAATGAAATAAGATTGGCCTGCCATGATCTGTTTTCCACACACCCGTGCTGGCTCCCGGTTATAACTTTGTTTGCTTCTAGTTGTTCGCAGATCTGTTTTTTGATTATCTTTTCTAGGATCTTCCCAGATATTGAGCTTAAACTGATTGGTCTGCAGCTTCCTGGGTCTGTTTTTTTTCCCCCTTTCTTGAAGATGGGAACCACATCAGCCCTTTTCCAATCCTCGGTTCTTCCCCGGTGCTCCAGGATTTGTGGAGGATGGGGTTCTGATATAACATCTGGTATCGGTCGCCTGAGGAGTTTGGGAGTCTGTGTGTGTGTGTGTGTGTGTCCGCAGTTCCCCCCTACATGGTCCAGACCTGTGGGGGGGGGGCTTCCAAACTGAGCCGGGCGAGCCGAAGAGGAGCGCTCAGGCTCTGGCTCCACTTTGCTCTAGGCTCCCTCTGGGAACTGAAAGGGCATCTAGTCCACCCCTCCAGACACCCAGAGAAAAGGAGGCTCTGGTTGAGTATCATGAGGGGGGCCCGCAAAAGGAAGTCCGCCCTCCCCTCCGGAGCTGGCATGAAACGCCCCCCTAAAATGCAGCCCCCCCACCCCGATATTGCTTTAAAGGGTCTTGGATTTAAGAGTTGCAAAGCTGATAATTGTATATATACTGGACAGTTACAAGGAGGGAATTTTCTACTGTTATCATTTGTGGTTGATCTTTGCTTCATCGCAAAGGATGCATCACAAGTCAAGGAATTTGCTGATAAATTAGAAAAGAAATTCAAATTAAAGAATTTGGGAATTATAATTTCAAGGTCTGCTAATTTTCCAGAACAAAATTGGGACAGAATTAATGCAAATTCTGAGTATGTCTCACTTAATGACAGTGATCTATTTAACGACAATAACTCATCTAATGATGGAAAAATCATTATTGAAGATGTCAATGTTCAGGGAGGATAGGCTGAACAAGACATGAAGCCAGAAAGACTTGAGACACAGGAGCAGTTAATACCACATAGGTCAGAGCGATGTAACAAAGGAATTCTGCCTGATAGGTATTCTGCCAGCAAGATAAAGGTTTGCAATATGTGGTATGAGCCAAGAAGTTATAAAGAGGTGTTGGCATTACCAAAAGCTGAACAAGAAAGATGGAAGGAGGCCATGGATAAAGAGATGAAATCCATGGGAGACCATGAAGTATTTAAATCAGTGACTTTGCCACAGGGAACCAAAACTGTGTGTTGTAAGTGGGTATATAAGAAAAAGGTATTGCCAAATAATGATGTACAGTATAAGGCCAGGTTAGTGGCACAAGGTTTTTCACAATTAAAGAATGTGCACTACGATGAAGTATTTGCGCCAACTGTGAAAAGTGAGAGTATAAGATTAGCACTGGCATTGGCAGCGACATATAAGCATAAAACTGGCACTTTGATATCACAACTGCATTCCTCAATGCTGAGTTAGAGGAAGAAATTTATATGATTCAAGCACCAGGGTATGAAATTGCAAACCTAACATGGTGTATAAATTAAACAAGGCTATTTATGGGCTGAAGCAGTCAGCCAGAAACTGGAATATCTTTTTAGATATTGCTTTAAAGGGTCTTGGATTTAAGAGTTGCAAAGCTGATAATTGTATATATACTGGACAGTTACAAGGAGGGAATTTTCTACTGTTATCATTTGTGGATGATCTTTGCTTCATCGCAAAGGATGCATCACAAGTCAAGGAATTTGCTGATAAATTAGAAAAGAAATTCAAATTAAAGAATTTGGGAGAAATAAAAAAATATCTTGGTGTAGAGATACAGAAAAATGAAAAAGGTGGTTATATTCTCAGTCAAAGGACAAAAACTGAGCAGTTATTAAAAAATATAATATGAAAGATAGCAATATTGCTCCCACACCCATGAGTACGGATTTTTATAATAGTTTAAGTGCAGACAAAGGTGAAACCTGTGATCAAGAGATATATCACTAAACAATAGGGAGTTTGTTATATCTAGCACAGTGGTCCAGACCAGACATAGCTTGCGCAGTAAGCATTTTGAGTCGTTTTACTGCTGCACCTACAAAGTTACATTGGATGGGTGTAAAAAGGGTTCTCAGATATTTAAAGGGAACCATAAATTTGGGTTTTCAAATACAGATTACTGAGGAATTAAAATTAAAGTGTTATGTCGATAGTGACTATGCAAATGACATAAACACAAGGAAATCAAATTCTGGGATTATAATATTGTTTGGAGGGACTCTGATTAGATGGAAGTCCAGAAAACAAGCAACTGTTGCTATTTCAACAGCAGAAGCAGAGTTTATTGCTTTATCTGAATTGTGTTCTGAAGTAACATGGTATGTACAGTTGTTTCAAGATATAAATATTAATGTAAAAGAATCTGTAAAGGTATTTGAAGACAATGCTGCCTGTATAAAAATGGCAACTGGTGACAGGGTGAAGAACAGAAGTAAACATGTAGACATTAACTATTGTAATGTCAGGGAAGCGGTAAAAGAAAAATTAATTAGCTTACATCATTGTTCTTCTGAGAATAATTTG
Source organism: Crotalus helleri (assembly GCA_024509115.1). Taxonomy (NCBI): domain Eukaryota; kingdom Metazoa; phylum Chordata; class Lepidosauria; order Squamata; family Viperidae; genus Crotalus; species Crotalus helleri. Next base: position 35,040 of record JAKSXO010000185.1, on the reverse strand, counting down.
GCAGACATGATGACTAAACCATTGGGTGGTGTTCACTATGGAGAATGTATTAAATCAATAGGTGTGATGTCTCTTCCTGTCATGAAGGGAGGAGTGTTGGAATATTCATGAGCAGGAAGAGTCATGTGGTAACTCAATCAGTCAATGTGAAAAAAAAGTGCTACTGAGTCTGTGCAAAAAAGATATTGAGTTAGGAGCTGGATTTTTTTTATTCAGTCTCAGGTCTGTCTCTGTATCTCTCTGTAAGAAGTCTTCATTGTGCTATGTTGCTGTAAAGAAGAATGTATGGCATTGTAAATATTTTGATATGAATATAAAGAGGTTATTTGAATCAGCTAAATGCAGTCAACTGTGAGAGCTTCTGATTTATTTTTACCAACAGTGAAATTAAAATTATCTAACAAGATATCCAACACAAGGTCCTTTCTGTTGAAAGAATGCAATTAGGTGACACAATGTGACAGGGAAATACACACTCATATATATTATTAGTTTGATATGTGGGCTCTCAGTCTGTCCTAACTATCAAGATAAACAGATGCATTCAAGGGATTTTCAGATGAAGTGCACTTTTACTAGCCAGTGCCCAAATCTAAGTAATATTTCCCTCGAAATTGTCCCTTATTATTTCTGATATCAAGATTTTTTTTGCACCAAAGCGATACTTCAGTACTTCAGATTTCAAGCCATTATCATGGTGAGATGGGCAGTAAATAAATTTAACCAATCAATCCATAAATGAGCTCACATCAGACCAGTCATTATTATTTCATGTGAACTGAAAGCCTTGGACCTCCTTCCTAAATTCCACTATCCCACTGGGGTTAAAGAGAGGCATCTAGAAGCATGTTCTCAGCTGATTAGAAACATCCCAGACTATGAACCTGCAATTTTGGGAGACTCCAATCAAGGCAAGACGAAGCTTATTTAACAATTGGACCAACAGGACCTCCATCCAGTCTTGATTCCACTTCATTGGATTCAATCCAAATCTGAACGCAGGGACTGGTCAACAGAATTGCCTTCATCTTTGATATTTGAAGACAAAAACTAGTGAACCTGAAGCTATTAACACCAAAATCTCCAGCACATGAGGCCCTGTCTCGCCAGTTTTATGGTGAGACTAAACTGCCAAAGGGACACTGAATGCAATGATTTGTGTCCTAAATAATAATCACCCCATATTTCATTTTGGATCAGCTTACAACAGTATTCAGCTTGACAGCATCAGAAGGGAAACCTTGGTCAATAGAACTGAAGCATGCTTATCTGCCTAAGAAAATTATAGAGCTTTTACTCCACACATTCAATTCTCAGTGAAGGTTACCCACTTTTTTGACTGGGTTTAGCCCACTTGAAACAGCTTTGGAAAAAAGAGAAAAGACATCAATATTTTCCCCACCTTGTTGAGCAACTTTAACTGTGACAAAGCATCTTGGTTGATTGTAAGTCTCTGTCTTTCAAAAGTCCCCAATTGCTTGTCAAAGGGATCCTCCTTGGGGAGAATCACCCTACTAATAATATCCAGATCTGCTGCTACGTCTCCATTCTGATCCAAATATACTTTTAGCAGGGAAAGATTGTACAATTCCCTCCTCTTTAGAAATGGATGGAACTAGAATGGAAACATCCAGGAATGTAAAAGCAGAAATCTTGGTTTCTTATCTCTTATCACTTTTTACATCTGAATCTTTCTTCTATGGTTGTTTAACTGGGAGAACAAGTGTTCCCATTACCTTTAAAATTGAGGTACAAAGATTCAGCAATATTTTTAAATCATGTAGTATACCAAGAAAATGTATATTGACAAAATGTAATTGACAAAAATGGTCAGTAATATATCGCAATCAAGCAAAGGTCACCAATCAAGTAAAAGAATACACAAATAACTAGAGTATTCATAAACTCCTTACAAACAATAGGGTGATTACCAGAAAGCAAGGATTTGTTAAGAAGAAAGTTGCAAGGCTAATCTTCATTTAGGTAGAGGAGATAGGAAAAATGACCAGATGAAGCAATTCTACTTTATTGTAAAGCAATATTAACAAAATCTTGCAGTGTGAAAGTGCAAATCTTTCACCATTTCTTTTGACAGTCAAAAAATTTAGGAAGGACTTTTTCTGACTTTCTTTCTATGCCTGTTATGCAGCTATGGATTGCCCCCCCCCCAAAAAAAAACATCTTATCTGATCCTTCCCTGCATCTCTTTCTCCCATCTTCTGAACTCTTTCACATGTATTGTTATACTTCCTTGTGTGAATGCTGGTGGTATAAGATGTTTTTAGCAAAGAATTAACAAAATGCTTCATGATGTGATGAACGGGGATCTAGTTAATTGAGTGCTGGATAGTACGAGATAATTAAGTGGATACAACTGTCTCAAACATTGTACTCAAATATTAATATTATTGATAAAATTGGGGAGTTACAAAAAACAATTAGACCTTAGTCATTGTTTCTTCTACATTTTCTTTAATAAAAGAAGTAGATAAATCATGATTTTGTGATGGAAAAATTATAATAATACTTGGACAAAGTTATTTTGGTCTCCTTTAAAAATTCCCAGCTTCTCTCAGATTCCTATATATCCCTGTCAGGATGCTGCCATCCTGATCAGTGGGGGGACCTTTGGAGCTCTCCTGTGATCTGTTTAGCTTTGCTTTGTTGACTCGGTTCCGCTGCTCGATGTCATCTGCCTCACCTCACCAAGGAAGAGATGCCTGGGAACATCTTACTGCAGTTTCCATCTGGAAATCTCACAACCTCTTTGCACCTCTGGATTGCCTCCTATGGACTGGGCAGTTGGGAGGAGTTTTGAACAATGGGGTTTAGTCTAACACTTTCACCTGGGACCTTCAGATTCTGCCTGGCGTGTTTTGCTATCACTGACTCTCAATAAAAATTCCTTTTGAAATGATGCCAGTTTCAAGAGTTCTGCTTTCTTGAGAGATTCAGCTGAGGCAGGGCCTTACAGCTTCCAGAAAATAAAAGTATGATTCTGTGTTAGAGAGAGGGGCATGAGTAAAATTCAATAGAAAAGTAAGTAATTGTTAGCTTCCAGAACTTGATACAAGATTGTATGAATGTAATGAATAGCAGCTATAATCTGTATTAATATTTCATTTGTAGTTTTTCTCACATTAATCTATGTGTAGAGCGGCTACTGATTATAATGAAGTAGGAGTAATGTTAATATTATGATAATAACCATATTATTAATTTGTCGATAATGTCCTTAATACTCCAATGGAATGATACTAGGTCCTCTTGCAGGCACACACACTTGGAGGAGACACTGCACAAAATTTTCATCAGCTTTAGTCAAGGACAAAGAAGGAGAGGAAAAGATCAAAGGAGCTGCTTTAAGCCTTGAGGAAAGACATCAAGCAGAAGACCCATGTTGGAATAGAATAGAATAGAATAGAATAGAATAGAATAGAATAGAATAGAATGGAATGGAACGGAATGGAACAGAATAGAATAGAACTGGAAGGAACCTTGGAGGTCTTCTAGTCCAGCCCCCTGCTCTAGCAGGAGAACCTATACCATCTCAGACAAGTGACTGTCTAGTCTCTTCTTAAAAATCTCCAGTAATGGAGCAACCATGATTTCTGGAGGCAGACTGTTCCACTGGTTAATTGTCCTCACTGTTAGGTTTCTCTTTAATTCCAGGTTGCTTCTCTCTTTGATCAGTTTCCAACCATTGTTTCTTGTCCTAGTTTACAGGAGCTTAAAATCAGAAAACGTCTGGGAACTTTTTTTTAATATATAAAAAGTGTTGGGTGTTGAAGGGAGGATGCAGCACTCTTCCAATAAGTAGTAGATGTTGTACAGGAGCTTAAGGTCTTAAACCACCAAGCCCAGAAAGCACAAATGACCCTGAAAAGGAATTTAGTTTGATGGATCCTGGTTGGGACCCCATACCTGCCATGGCTGCAGCCTTGGAGCCCCCAACCTCTCTTCACCCTTCTTCCTTCTCCTCTGGGGTTTGGTGGCAGCACTTAAGGCATGGGCCAGGATCTTAATGACACTGTAGGTATAGCCATTATTTCGGATCTGCATCTTGTTTTTTTTCTCTTGGGTCTCCACTGGTGCTTTCTGGGTGCATCTTCTATGGCCTTTGACAGAAAAGGTGTGTTTTGAAACAGAACAGTTAAAATACTGAGCTTTAAATTCAGGTTCCACAAAGAAATATTTTTTGAAGGCATTATCATTTTTCCAACGCTGAAAGGGAAAGCTCCAAATACTATGGACGTGCTTGAGACACCAATCCCTTTTCATTAAATATATTCCAGCCACTGTCATGATCCAGACTTTCCCTTCAATGGGTCCAGGCAAACCTTCAAGTGCTGAATGGAAGGGAAGAATTCTGTCCAAAAGGGAATCAAATTCTATGAAGTGAACAAAGACGTTGACTTGTCTCCACTGAGAAAGGGCATCCCTGAGGAATGCGGTACGTTCAGTTGTTGAGAATCGTTGTGTTATAACAACACAAATTCTATTCTTGACAAGCATAGGAGTAAAAGTCCTCATGAAATTCTCTCCCTTCTCTGTGTCTGGAGCAAAGAGACCAATCAGGGTCCATCCAAAGTGGAGGAGAATTTGGACAATTGCTGGGTACTGGATCCCTTCTTTGGGGAGCATCGGATGGAAAAAAGGGGATTGACTTTCATCACTCAGAGCCTCTGAAGCAATTTTATCACTGACCTGAAAAAACAATGAAGAATTCTATGTTGTATTTAGGGTCCTATCAAATATAATTGGGGTCCTAATTTTTAGCTTTTAATAAATCCAATATTTTTTCTCATGCACATATTAGAACATTTTCTGTTGATTAGTCACTAGGCCATATCAATATACAGAATATAAAACACAGAAGAATAACAAGATTGCATGTAAAAGCAGAATTTAGAAAAATAAGTACAATAGAATAAGGATAAAGAATGAAAATAGTATTTCTTTATAACTCCAGAATTTACCACAATCAGACCATAATTTCCTTGTGAAAAAAGCTTTATTATATATATATATATATATATATATATATATAATTTTTGAATTTTTGCACAGAGAAAATACATTTTTTAAAATATTAGGATCCCAATAGATTGTTTCTCTAAAGTGCAATCCAAGATATTGATCTCCCTCTTTCTTAAAGAATTGACATTCAAAATAATAGATGTATTACATCTTCTATTTCTGGAGCTCCACAAATACAAGTATATTCATTGTAAGGAGTTTGGAAGATTTAATACTTGGAAGGTACATTTGTAGCAGCTGATGCCTTTCAGTGTGCCAACCTCACTGAAGATGGCCCAAGAATGTTTTAAATGAAATTTGTTCTAATAGCATTTGGGGACTCTTATCAGTTTCTATACCATTAATTTTATTAAAAATAATTATATGCCCCAATTTTATAAATTGTATAAATTCTCTATTCTGCTCTAAGGGCAGTAGCTGAATTCCTTTTATCCACCCTCTAAACTAGGGCTTTTCAACCACCCATTGTACCACTTTTAGGATATGGGAATATCCGAGTACCACCAGTTGCCTAGCAAAGTGTTAAAAATTTGATGACCCCCCCCCCAAAAAAGGAAAAAAGTCATAAAGTACAGAGAGTCCTCAACATAGAACAGTTCTCTTAGTGACTGTTTGAAGTTACAATGGCACTGAAAAAAGTGCTCCCCCAAGCCACAACTGAGCAAGACACCTGCCTGCCCACCCGGTGGTGCTCTTCCTCCTGTCTGAGGTTTTCATTGTTGTGAGCATTTCTGTTGAGGATTGGCAGCAGGGGTGGGGTGGGGATGTTTGGTTTTTATTTTTCCCCCTCCGTCTACTGGGTGGTTGCAGCAGGTTTGGTCACTTCACATGACCCTGGGACACTGTGACCATCATAAATATGAATCAGTTGCCAAGCATCTGAATTTAAATCACAAGACCTTGGAGATGCTGCAACATTCCAGCTGATCGGCGCTTCTTCTGGGCTCAGCAGAAGCACCAGGATCAGTGCTGAGCTCCAGCTGATTGGTGCTTCTTCAGGGCTCAGAGGAAGTGCCAGGATCAGTGCTGAGCTCCAGCTGGAGCCTGGTGCTGATCCTGGAGCTTCCACTGAGCCCTGACAGTCCCGAAGAAGTACCGATCAGCTGGAAAGTGGCACTGATCCTGGAGCTTCCACTGAGCCCTGATAGCCCTGCAGCTCCAGCCATCTCTCGCTCAGGCTTGTGCAGTTCTGCCACCGGTTCAGCTCATTCCCCTCCCCTGCTACCATTTTTCTAGAATGGTTGCATACTACCTCCCAGGTGTCAATGTACCACAGGTGGTACCCGTACCACTGGTTGAAAAGCCCTGCTCTAGATACTTCTCAGATGATGTGATTGGATTTGTTCTAGTAGTGATATAAATTAAATCCCAAAACTCAGCTCAATATAAGTGCATAATGGTAATGTTGGTATTTTGTATTTAATAATTCATTCTAAGGAAGCCTCATAGCTATGATTTTTTTTAAAAAAAATTAACAATGCATTCACTTGTGCCTTCTAAATGACTCCACTCCCAGAGAAAAGTTCCCCCAGGTAAGGAAAGGTGTGAACTTGTTCTGTTGCCTCCTCATCAATTAGCCCTATACGGCAATGCTGTCATTTTCCCAAAATCATAATTATTGACTTTGATTTATCCATAATCAGATAATTATTATGAGAATAGGAGCCAATTCCTCTTAACAGCACATGCAACCCAAATGTCATATTGGAAACAGCTTTGTCTTACCTTTTGTTAAATATCAATCCTATTTCTCATGGCTCCATTGAGCCCCAAACACACTCTCAAACAAATGAACAAAAATGGGATGGAAGGGACCATGGAGGTTTTGTAGTCCAACCCCCTGCCCATAGCAAGAGATCCAGACCAAATGAATGTCAGCCTCTTTTTGAAAATCTCCATTAATGGAGCACCCACAACTTCATGAGGCAAGCCGTTCCACTGATTAATTGTTCTCACTGTCAGGGCTTGTAGAAAGGGCTTTGAGCAGGGTCAAAATCCTGAGCTCCATTTGAAGGGCAGTCAATTTCTTCCATAATATTTCTTTGTTTACTGTGTTAAATGGACAAAGGCAGCAAATTATTTCCTCTGACTGATATTTTTATAGTTAGATGGTTCAAGACAAAAGAATTGTCAAGAGTGGATCACATCGTCCTAAAGACTGCTGGTTCTTCTACAAGGAATGCACTTTTCATCCACCTGCTATCAATTCTTTTCAAGTGGATGTTTGCATATATTTTAGTCACAATATCTGTTAGAGAAATGTGCCGGGAATTGCTATGGTCCTTTTCAGTCCCTTTTTTAAACATAGGAATTACAACTGCCATCTTTAATCCAAATGGACATGGCGGATATTATTTATATGTGTAAATCTATCTGTCAATGGAGGGTCCCACCCGTCGGGATATTTCTTGAATTGTTCAGCTGCTAGAAATTCCTCTCCAGAGGCTATATTGCTCTTCAAACCTTTTAGGATAAATTTGATCATGAGCATTTTAGGGCAAAAAATAATGATATGTTGCCTAACATATTTGAAGATTTGTAATAAAATGGTTGGTTAATATTAGTGGCCTCTAAAGGTTCATAATACACATATATTTTATCATCAGTAGGACTCTGTTTAAAAATCTGAGATTTGGTCATGATTGAGGATATCATTATTTTGGCTAAGACCATGTAGAAAAATGTGAGTTTTCCATCAGTACTGCACATTCCTAGTGTACAAAAGATCCTTTGATTGGACACAGAGCCTCTCCTCACCTTCACAAGTGTGCAGCAGAAGCCTCCAAGCAATTGGAAAGACAGGTCTTGTTCTGGATCAGCGGTTCTCAACCTATGGGCCGCAACCCCATTTGGGGTCGATCGACCATTTCAGGGAGGTCACCAAGCAAGGCTGTCCGCCATTTTTTCCCCTTTTCCGGCGGGTGCCTTACCTCCATTTGGCTGGGCCAGCTGGTGGCCCAGTCAGTGGTCGGCCTGCTCCGTCTCTGCCGCTTGCCAGCTACGCCTCGGCCGGCGCAGGGGGTGGCACCACGCAAGCAGGGAAAGTCCTCGGCTTATGACTGGTTTAGTCCTCGACTTACAACCGGTTTAGTCCTCGATTTACGACCGGTTGGGAGTCGCGGCATTAAAAAGGTTGAGAACCACTGTTCTGGATCATGTAGATCTGTATGTCAGAATGTTTGGCATTTATTGGGTTAAGCGCTGTGTCCTTAAGAGATGGCTTATGGGTAATGTAGTTTTAGCTAGTCAGCAATCCCATGTTAACAGATTAGTAGGAGGAGCCTCTGAGCTCATCACAGGATATCCTGGCCATGTGCCAGTTTGGAATTTCTTTGTCTGAGAATAAGCATGGGGCCATCGCAAGATTCAGATGGTCCCATTCCACATAAGAAGTTTATGTGGAGGAATTAATGATTTTACCTAATAAAGATGAACAGATGTGTATTATCCAAAAGCAACAACCATAACTGTAAGTATTTCCTTCTGAATTAAATATCTCTTTTGGAATCATCTTTGTTTGAGTTATCTGTCTGGCCTTGGATTAAAAAGCATCTTAATTCTGGGTCAGAACAGGTCTCTTTTGATCCTTGATTCCTCCCAAATATATATTCCAATCCTTATTTATAACACTTACAAATGCCATAGTGAAACAATTATTTGCAGAAGAGCCAGTTCTTAAACACCCTGATCCTGAGGAAGCTTTCATCATCCAAGTTGATGCTAGTGATTTGTGGTGGGGACAGCCCTCCTACAGGAAAACCTTAGGGGGGATCTGCAGCCCTGTGTCTACACTTCATGAAAGATTTTGGAAAAAGAGAGGAGATGGGCTGTTTGGGAGAAAGAGGCTTTTGTGGTGAGATGGGCATTATTAACGTGGCACCATTTCTTGGAAGGGAGTAAAGTGCCTTTTGAAGTATAGACTGATCATCATTATTATTCAAAATAATCTTGATTACCTAGAGAAGATAGGGTTGGATCCATCGCTTACACACCAACACCCCACTCACTTTACAGAAACGGAAGGACAAACACAAACCTGTGGGACTTTGTAGGTGCCTGCTAATGTTGACATCTGGATTGAGCTGTCTCTGCTAGCTCCATCAACAAGAGCCAAAAGCTTGTCCTTCCTTCCACAGCTGTAGTTGGGAACATTGGCTTCTCCAGTAGAGAGCATGTCCAGCAAGGCATCTGAAGTGCCCAGGGTGTTATCATAGTTGTCATGGATGTTGTAGCCAAGTGTGAGATTGTGTAGGTTCTGGGGATTCTCCTTCACCAGTTCAATATTGCAAATAATACGTAGTATATTTTCCTTTCCATAGGATAAACTAGTGTAAAACCATGATCATGTTAATATTAGCATCATCAACAGCAACAATACTTTTTTTCCTTTTAATCATCTTTTATCTCTAGCTGAAACATAAGCCAATAATGATCCAAAACTAGAGGCAAATGATAGTCATCCATCACCCTTTAATATTGTTAGTGTTGAGGATGGGGATAGTCCTCAAATAGATTTAACAAATCAGAAACATACAATTATTTTTAGCAGTACTAATATTTGTACCACAGAATAATTCAGTCATTAAAGAAGAACCATTGTTAAAGAAAGGAGATTTTTGATAAGTGACCCACAGAAGCTGTTCTAAAAACAAGTCATCTTCTATTCCTTTAAAAATCAAACATTGCATATCAAGAATGTTAGAACTGCAAATGGAGGGAATGAAACTCCAACATGACTTACAGCCGAAACTGACTAGAAGGAGCCATGTTGAAAGGTAAAGTTGCGGGTGTTGTATTTGATGCAGAGAAGACTATACCAATGAGAAGATCTCCTGGCCTATAATAGCTCCATGGCTTTTCTCCATCCTGTTTGTCCAAAGTCAGTGGGCACTTCATCGTCATCTTCCCAGAGAGTGGCTGGGAAACCAGCAGCATCAGAAGCAGAAGCAGAAGCAGGAGGTCCATAATTCATGGGGCAGAATCAATTTCCTTCTAAAAAAAAATAGAATTTAAAGTACTTTGACAGGGTGGAATATCCAGTGGCTTTCCTGATTGAAACAGAGAAACCAAGATTCACCTGAAAGAGAGAGAAAATATATTCAAGAGCACAGTTCCTGTCTGTCCTGTAATGTGAGGCACAAAAAGCATAACCTGTGATATTTATCCTTTTCAGATGCAAGATCCCTTCCATGTTGCTTTAGTCTGATGTTTACATCAAAGGCAGTCACTGGAGACGTAGGAGAAGAGGTCTCAGAGACAGGGAGGGTGATGATTGCAGTGAGAAGGAGCTTCTGCTCTTGGGACCCTGAACTTCTTCCATGTAAGGAGGGGTAGCTGGAGAAAAGCACCTTAGAGAAAAGTCACAGATAGACCCCTTGGGGCAGTGTTCTCTAGTGGTCTTAGTCCTTCCTGTTAGGACATGTGCAGAAAGTCACGCTGGATGGAGAGAGTTCAACAGCCAGGAAAGTGACTTCTGCTGTCCTTCAATGGGGTCTGTTGCCTCCAGAGGCTGCTAGGGAAGGTCACCCAGAGTTATGGAGTTTGGTGCCACTCTAGGTTGGTGACCCTTAACTCTAGTGCTGCCTGTGCTTTATCTCCATGGAAGCACTCAGTATCCTTGAACCCAGCCTAATGTTAAGAGTTTGGGATTTTCTTTTCAACAAGATCTCCATGTACCAATCCTAATTTGGAGCTGATTTTATAATTCCTTGTAACGGAAGTGAAATTTCATTTGCTATCTTTTCTAGAAAGATCATTTTTTGCATGAGAGCTGGCTAAGTGGTAGGAAAGTGTCAGTCTGGGATAGCACCATTGGCACAGAGAGAGAAAATTGTAGAGTGGGTAGAAGTTTTAGTTTCCTTGACACTTTCTGTGTTGTCTTTCCATACTGATACAATGAGAGCCATTAAATTTGGCTGTGGTCATCCATGGTTTACTATAGGCTCTAACAGGTTGCAACTAGAGTTTTCCTTTGTCTCAGGGGGGTTGTAAAAAAATTTCCAAAGCCTGCTGAAGTATTTTGTGTGAATGTGGCCCTTACTAGAAGGTAAGGGCCATACTCAGGTTCAACCTCCAGAAATAAACCATGGTTAAAAGTTTTTTAGTGTGAATGCAGCCATTGGTGAAGTGATCAGTTTAAGGGGGTTGTATGGCTGTGACCAGAGGTGGTCTGGTGTAGTGGTCAAAGTGTCAGACTAGTAACCAGGAGCCCACGAGTTGTAGGCCTGCCTTGGGCACAAAGCCAGCTGGGTAAACCTAGACCAGACAACCTCTAAGAGCCCTGGGAGAGAGGCAATGGCAAACCGCTTCTGAAAAACCTGGTCATTTCAAACTCAGCCGGTTGAGTCTGTGGGACTTCCTCAGTCTGGCTTCAGTCTTGCAAAACCAGCCAAGTGGACTACAATTTGCTAAACATGGGCAGATTTTTTTAAATCTGGTTGTTCTCTGTAAAAGCAGCAGGAAAACTCCAATCCTGATCGTGACAGCGAGTAACAAGTCCTCATGAAGGCTGCAAACAGGCTGATGAAGTTAGGGTCCTGGAAGGGCAGGAGGGCTGCAGGAGGTGTTGTCCCTTCCTGTCAAGGGCAGGGAGGGCGTGCTGGAAAAGAGGAAGGCAGGTGGAGCCTCTTCGTGATTCGGTTCAAGCAGCCTCAGGCATGGTTGGAAAATGTTTCTTTGAGGGTGAAGCCTTCCTAGCAGACAACAAGGGTGGGAGAGCAGCAGTGACATCACAGCAAGAGTGGTTCCACAGATTGGGGGGGTCCAAGTCAATGCACCCCCTTCTGTTAGCAGCAAAGTGCAGCATGGATGGTCAGGCAGGAACCCCTTCAGGAGGCGAGTCCCAGGCACCTGCAGGCTAGGAGAGCCCACCTGAGTCTAGGGTGTTTGAACCCCTGTTTGCCTTTGGCCAGGCTCAGCACACGCAGCATTGGTGGGTCTCCCTCAGTCCCCTTTGCAGGACTCAGTTGCAGAGACCCTGCAAGTGTGTTGTGTGTGAGTGTCCCACCAGGTGGCTGACAGTTGTGCGTGGTCTACAGAATAGAACCGACTGAGTCCAACTCCACTGACCATCATGGAGGCATGGGCTCTCCTTGGTTTGGGGAGAAACCCTCTTTCCTGAGGGAGGGTCCCTATTCACATATGGGGGGCTGTTGAGCATCATTAACATCACAGTCAGCATTGTCAATACAGAGCAAATATTTTCTTTGCTTGCTTCCTTCCTTCTTTCCATTCTGACTCTCTAGAGTCAAAGTAACTAACATACAGATTTCGAACCAACCTAGAACTAAGGAGAAATTTCCTGACAAAACAATCAGTGGAACGACTTGCCTCCAGAAATTGTGGGTGCTTCAACACTGGAGGTTTTTAAGGAGAGATTGAACAACCATTTGACTGAAATGGTAAATGGTGAGGTTTCCTCCTTCAGCAGGGGGTTAGACTAGAAGATCTCCAAGGTCCCTTTCAACTCTGTTCTTCTGTTTCAGGCATGCAGTATATTTAGCAAAGTGTTAATGGGGATAGAGTTTTGAGGGCAGAGGAGGGGAGTTTAGTTTTAGCACCTAATTCGGGGGACGGGACAGTGCAAGATGAAAAGGTTTGTCTCTTCCAGCATTTTTTGTGTTCTTTATTGAAGAAATGTGGGCTTTGGGGGAGTGAGTGGGGGGGGGGTCAAAGCCAGGGAAAGGTTTCAGGAAGCTCATCTGAAGCTGCCCCATCGTCATGCAGGGTCCGGTTTCCCAAGCCCAGCAAGAGCCAGGAGAGCTTTGCAGTCTCCCAACAGCCTGAGGATCAGGGTGGGAAGCTCCAAAAGCAGCCGCCATTTCTACAAGGAGTCCTCGGAGTATTCAAAATGGAGGCCACTTCCGGCAGGCCTGAGGATCAGGCCCAAGCACTGCAGGGTCCCCTTGGGGCAGGATCGAAGGGGGGGAGGCTTCCAGCCAGAGGGGAAGATGTTACCCAGCCACATCTGGAAGGACGCAGGACCCCCAACTCTTCTGTACATTAAAGAGGGGCTTGGTGGGGGCACAAGGGAGTCAAGGAGGGGCTGAAGAAAGAGCTCACATTTGGGGAAAGGAGATGGAAAAGGGGGGGTCTTTTGGGGGGGTGACCCCAGCAGGCAGCAACATGGCTGCATTGGCATTCAGCTCTTATTTCCCCCAGGGTGGCCCACTTGGGTGTGAAGGAAGACAGACAGCCCTGATCCTGAGTGGGGAGGGAAGTCCCAAGTCTGAAATCTCCCAGTGGGGCTTTTTGCCTAAAGCCAAGTTCTCCCCCAGGAAAGATTTCCATTTTGGGCCTCCCGGGTCAGAGAGAGAAGCAGAGAACTGCAGCTGGTTCCATCTGTCTCTGCCCAAAGTCTCCCTGGAGGATTTGGCCAAAGAGCAGAGCGGAAACTTTGAGAGTAATAAGAATAATAATAATTCTCCCTCTCACCAGAGATCCCGGCTAATTCAACTAGTTCTGGACTCAGAGTTTGTTGGGCCCTTCTCTGGAGAGGAATGGAAGGGGAATAATCCCCAGAGGACTCAAAATGATAGGGCAAAGCTAGAATTAAACCTTTCAGCAAGAATTGAGAGGTTGGGAAGCTCCATGCTTGAAATTGGCCCCAGAGGGAATACACGGCACCTGTGGCTAAGAAAAAGAAAGCTGATATTTGTGGGCACAGCGGTTAAAGAGAAAACCCCGGGGACGACTTAATGCCTGAACATGTCACAGAACTGGAATAGCTTCCTACTGAGTTAAAACCAAAGTTTACTTTATTTTGAAAGTTAATGCTGAATAGAAAAAGACTGATGCAATACTGAGACCAGGATAAAATAAAATAATTAAAAAATCTGGTCATTAAAAACTAGTCATCAGGACTTGACCTAGTTTAAAAGAAAATCACACCCATGTACGGACAATGAGAGAGAGAAATGAGAGAAATAAAGGATGCCTTTCCCCCCACGTAAGGAAGAGAGGGAGGAGAAGGACCCATGTTCCACTGCCACTCCCTTCCACACAGGGGGCCCTGAGGGGGGAAAGCAAAGCCCAGACGTGTCACGTTGCCCATAGAAAAGGCTCAGGAAGGAGGAGGGGAACTGGGGGAACCCTTCCCTCCCCCCATTCTGGGAAGAGGTGAAGGTGGATGATGGGCTTTGGAGTTGCATTTCAGGGGGAGAGGCAGCCAAGGGGGGTTTGTGAGGCTCCGGTTCCCCTTCGTGTCTTTCCAGGAAAGGCTCCTGGGGGGGAGAAGCCATGCAGGGCCTGGGTCTCCCAAGGGGGATCCGGCTTTGCTGGGGAGGGAAAGGCCGGGGGGGTCTCCCTGGAGGGGCCCTCTGGGGCTCTGAGGAAGGGGCATCCTGGGGGTCCCTCCTGGCCCCCCAAGTCCCTCTGGGCAGCCCCTGCCCCCCCTTGCCCAAGCCCCCCCCCGGAGGAGAAGCCCTCCATTGCAGGGATTTCTGGGGGGGGGGAAAGGCCCTTCCAGGACTCCGGCCTCCCCTCCCTCTGCATCTCTGGCAGTTTCTGCCTCTTTCTCCTCACAGGAAAAACTCTCTCATTCTCTCTCCTTATTGGACGTTTTCCTCTCCCCCCCCTTTGTCTTTGCTCCTTCAGCCTCTTCTCCAGGAGTCTGATTGGTGGCTGAGCTCCCAGGCAACCCTTGTCTCTGCCCTCCTGCTGATTGGCTGCTGCTGGGTTGCCACGACGACAGGGGCAGGCCAGGACTAGAGGCAGCCACTAGGGAGAGAGAGGGGCGGGGCTTTTGTCTTGGCTCAGAAGTGGAGGAGTTGAAGGCGAAATCTTCTGTCTTTGAGGAAACTCTGATCAGATGCAGCCCAGAGGGGGAGAAAATGAAAGAATATTTAAATATATATCTATCTCTATCTGTATGTCTATATCTCTATATCTCTCTCTCTCTCGATATCTCGATATCTTGATATCTCTATATCTCTATCTATATATATCTGTATCTGTATCTGTATCTTTATATATCTATATCTATATATCTATAACTATATCATCTCTATCTCTATATCTATCTCTAGATCTATATATCTCTATCTCTATCTCTTATCTCTATATCTATATCTATCTATATATCTATATCTTTATATTTAAAATGAAGGAAAAATTCAAGACTTTGACAGAAGGAAAATATGAAATGGAAACTAAAAACAGATAAAAAGGAGGAAGATGCAGTGAAATTGGATAGAATAGAAGAGAGCTGGGAGGGACCTTGGAGGTCATCTACTCCAGCCCCCTGCTCAGGCAGGAGACTCTATATTCTTTCGGACAAATGGCTGTCCAGTCTCTTCTTAAAAACTTCCAGTGTTGGAGCATTCACCGCTTCTGGAGGCAGGTGGTTCCTCTGGTTAATTGTTCTAACAGGAAACCCCTCCTTAGTTCCAGGTTGCTTCTCTCCTTGGTTCGTTTCCATCCATTGCTTCTTGTCCTTCCAGGTTCTTTGGAGAACAGCTTGACCCCCTCTTCTTTGGGGCAGCCCCTGAGACAAACCCCTGACAGTAAAGGAAATAGAGTGGATAAAGAGCTTATAGAATTTAGAGAGCTGAAATAGAAAACACTTTGTATTAAGATTAATTTTGCTATTAGTTGAAAGCACTTATATTTTACCATTCATGTTTGAACAAATGTGAAAGCTTTCCTTGTGTGAAAGGAAAATGTCTCCCCAGCCACTGTGGAGAGAATAACAGAATAACAGAGTTGAAAGGGACCTTGGAGGTCTTCTAGTCTAACCCCCTGCTCAGGCAGGAGACCCTAGGCCCTTTCAGACAAATGGCTGTCCAGTCCCTTCATGCTATGGAAGGATTGGGGCTCTCAGGGCCTTGCGGATGTAGTTTAGTAACAACTCTCCCTCTGGCTAGAAGCTGGAGCCATGGGGGGTCCCACGGAATAGCAAGAGGGCCACCACTAGGCACCCCAGACAGGGAGGTTAGCAATTATGATTCTACTACACAATTTGTGGTAACAGAATTGGGTGCATTGACTTGGACCCCCCAATCTGCGGAACCACCCTTGCTGTGATGTCCCTGCTGCTCTCCCACCCTTGTCTGCTTGGAAGGCTTCACCCTCAAGGAAACCTTTTCCAACCATGCCTGAGCCTGCTTGAGCCGAATCATGAAGGGGTTCCACCTGCCTTCCTCTTTTCCAGCACGCCCTCCCAGCCCTTGACAGGAAGGGACAACCACCTCCTTCAGCCCTCCTGGCCTTCCAGGACCCCAACATCATCAGCCTGTCTTCAGCCTTCATGAGGACTTGTTATTCACTGTCACGATTAGGATTGGAGCTTTCCTGCCACTTTTACAGAGAGCAACCAGATTAAAATAAAATCTGCCCATATTTAGCAAAATGGAGTCCACTTGGCTGGTTTTGCAAGACTGAAGCCAGACTTAGGAAGCCCCAGGGCCTCAACTGGCTGTGTGTGAAAGTAATCAGGAAGACCATAATGACCAGGTTTTTCAGAAGTGGTTTGCCATTGCCTCTTTCCCAGGGCTCTGAGAGATTGGCTGGCCCAGGTTTACCCAGCTGCCTGTGTGCCCAAGGAAGGATTTGAACTCATGGTCTCCTGGTTACTAGTCTGATGCCTTGACCACTACACCAGACTACCTCTGGTCACAGCCATACAACCCCCTTAACCTGATCACTTCACCAATGGCTGCATTCACACTTGCAACTTTTAACCATGGTTTATTTCTGGAGGTTGAACCTGGGTATGGCCCTTATCTTCTAGTAAGGGCCACATTCACACAAAATACTTCAGCAGGCTAGGGAAATTTTCTTGCAACCCTCCTGAGACAAAGGAAAACTCTAGGTCCAACCTGTTTAGAGCCTATAGTAAACCATGGATGACCACAGCCAACCCTCCTCCACTTCCCTGGACTCTCACCTGAGGCAAACCCACAAAGCAGGTGGCCACATTTGCAGTTGAGGTTTCCTCCCCTCTGGGCACAACTAGGCTTCAGGGAGACATGGCATGTAACATCATGGACAAGAGAAACCATGTTACACATCCACTTGGCATTCAGAAAGAACAGCCGGTATCTGGAGCCACCAAAGATCTGGTAGGCAGGCACTGAGAGTGGAAGCTGAGGACAATATAGTGGGACAACTTTCAAATGATGGACCTGGAATATTGGTCATCCTGTGCTCCTCGTTGTAAGGGTGGACCTGCCCATCCATCATCTCCCCCTGTCACTCACCCCCCCACCCCAGTTCTCCCTTCTAGGCCAAGCTGTATATATTAACCTCCCCCCTCCAGGTAAGAAAAATAATCAACAATCGACCAAGATAAACCAGAACACAAGGACTTCAATCTATAAGCACTTGGAAGTCTTCTGGGGAGGACAAACAAAGCCTCAGAGATAGGAATGTCATAGGAGTTGCAAAACACCAAGTGCATCAACACAACCAGAGGAACTGCCACCAGGTCCCCCTAAACAAACTTTTGGGTGGTTGAGGGAAGAAATCAGATCACACCATCCACCATACTGTGGGCTCTGTGACCATGTCAGCTGCAGGCCTAACAGCACAATTGTTTTTTTTAAACAAAGAAATGTCAAATTTTAATGGCTCTCATTGTATCAGTATGGAAACACAACACAGAAAGTGTCAAGGAAACTAAAACTTCTACCCACTCTACAATTTTCTCTCTGTGCCCTTGGTGCTATCCCAGGCTGACACTTTCCTGCCTCTTAGCCAGCTCTCATGCCAAAAATGATGTTTCTAGAACAGATGGCAAATGAAATTTCACTTCAGTTACAAAGAATTAGAAAATCAGCTCCAAATTAGGATGGATACATGGAGATCTCATTGAAAAGAAAATCCCAAACTCTTAACATTAGGCTGGGTTCAAGGATACTGAGTGCTTCCATGGAGATAAAGCACAGGCAGCACTAGAGTTAAGGGTCACCAACCTAGAATGGCACCAAACTCCATAACTCTGGGTGACCTTCCCTAGCAGCCTCTGGAGGCAAGAGACCCCATAGAAGGACAGCAGAAGTCACTTTCCTGGCTGTTGAACTATCTCCATCCAGCATGACTTTCTGGACATGTTCTAACAAGAAGGACTAAGACCATTAGAGAACACTGCCCCAAGGGGTCTATCTGTGACTTTTCTCTAATGTGCTTTTCTCCAGCCACCCCTCCTTATATGGAAGAAGTTCAGGGTCCCAAGAGCAGAAACTCCTTCTCACTGCAATCATCACCATCCCTGTCTCTGAGACCTCTTCTCCTACGTCTCCAGTGACTGCCTGTGATGTAAACATCAGACTGAAGCAACATGGAAGGGATCTTGCATCTGAAAAGGATAAATATCACAGGTTCTTCTTTTTGTGGCTCACATTACAGGACAGACAGGAGCTGTGCTCTTGAATATAGTTTGTCTCTTATTCAGGTGAATCTTGGTTTTTCTGTTTGAATTAGGAAAGTCACTGGATATTCCACCCTGTCAGAGTACTTTGAATTCTAATTCTTTTTTTAGAAAGAGGAAGGAGATTGATTCCGCCCCATGAATTATGGACCTTTTGCTTCTGCTTCTGCTTCTGATGCTGCTGCTGTTCCAGCCACTCTCTGGGAAGCTGAGAATGAAATGCCCACTGAATTTGGACCACCAGGATGGACAAAAGCCATGGAGCTATTATAGGCCAGGAGATCTTCTCATTGGTATAGTCATCTCTGCATCAAAAATAGCACCTGCAACTTTACCTTTCAACATGGCTTCTTCTAGTCAGATTCAGCTGTAAGTCATGCAATGAAGTTTCATTCCCTTCATTTGCAGTTCTAACATTCTTTTTTTCTTGTTTTACTTAGTCTTATATTGCAGGATCTGACAGATTTTTTCAATCCTTTTGATTAACACAGCCTCTCTCTTTTGCCTTATTTTCTGAGAGTAGAAACATGAGGCAAATGAAACCTGAAAGAAGTCCACATTATTTTCCTCTCTCTGTTCAATCCTAAATTCATGACTGGAATATTGACTTTGGTTGAAAGTAATGATTGAAATGGTTCTAATTTCCTCTGGCCAACAATTTCCCTTTTTTTATAACAATTGATATGCAATGTTTGATTTTTAAAGGAATAGATGACTTGTTTTTAAAACAGCTTCTTTGGATCATTTATCAAAAATCTTCTTCCTTTAATGGTGGTTCTTCTTTAATCCCTGAATTATTCTGGGGTATGAATATTGGTACTGCTAAAATAATTGTATGTTTCTGATTTGTTAAACCATTTTGACAACTATCCCCATCCTCAACAATAACAATATTAAAGGGTGATGGGTGACTATCATTTGCCTCTAGTTCTGGATAAATATTGGCTTATGTTTCAGCTAGTTTGTAGAGAAAAAAGATGATTAAATGGAGAAAAGGTATTGTTGTTTTTGCTGTTGGTGATGCTAATATTAACATGATCATAGTTTTACACTAGTATATCCTATGGAAAGTTTTTCATACTACGCATGATTTGCAATATCGAACTGGTGAGGGAGAATCCTAAACTCTTTCATAATCTCACACTTGGCTACAACATCCATGACAACTATGATAACACCCTGGGCACTTCAGATGCCTTGCTGGACATGCTATCTACTGGAGAAGCCAATGTTCCCAACTACAGCTGTGGAAGGAAGGAGAAGCTTTTGGCTATTATTGATGGAGCTAGCAGAGACAACTCCATCCAGATGTCAACATTAGCAGGCACCTACAAAGTCCCACAGGTTTGTGTTTGTCCTTCCCTTTCTGTAAAGTGTAGTGTTGGTGTGTAAGCGACAGATCCAACTGTGCCTTCTCTATGGAATTCAAGATTATTTTGAATAATAATAATGATCAGTCTATACTTTGAAAGGCACTTTACTCCCTTCCAAGAAATGGCACTAATTTAATAATGCCCATCTAACCACAAAAGCCTCTTTCTCCCAAACAGCCCATATCCTCTCTGTTTCTGAAAGCTTTAGTAAAGTGTAGGTGCAGGGCTGCAGATCCCCTCTATGGTTTTCTTGTAGGACTGTGCCCACCGCAACATCACTAGCATCAGCTTGGATGATGAAAGGTTCTTCAGGATAAGGGTATTTAAGAACTGGCTCTGCTGCAAATAATCTTTTCACCATGATATTTTAAAGTGTTATAAATAAGGATGGGATATACAGTCCGGAGGAAGCAAGGATCAAAAGAGACCTGTCTTTTCATAATATCATCCCAATTGCTTAGAGGCTTCTGCTGCACATCTGTGAAGGTGAGGAGAAGCTCTGTGTCCAATCAAAGGATCTTCTGTACAATAGGAATGTGTAGTACTGATGGAAAACTCACATTGTTTTACACAGTCTTAGCCAAAATAATGATATCCTCAATCATGAACAAATCTCAGGTTTTTAAACAAAGTTGTAAGGGATTACCTTTCCTATTGATGATAAAATATATGTGTATTATGAACCTTTAGGGGCCACTAACATTAACCAACCATTTTATTAAAAATCTACAATCTTATGCAACATATCAACCATTTTTTTGCCCTATAATTATCATTATCAAATTCATCATAAAAGATCTGAAGAGCAATATGGCCTCTGGAGAGGAATTTCTAGCAGCTGAAAAATTCAAGAAATATCCCGATTGGTGGGACCCTCCATTGACAGATACATTTACACATATAAATAATATCTGTCACACCCATTTGGGTCAAAGATGGCAATTGTAATTCCTATATATAAAAAAAGGAATAAAAAGGACCATAGCAATTCCAGGCCCATTTCTCTAACAGATATTGTGTCTAAAATATATGCAAATGTCCACTTGAAAAAAATTGATAGAAGGTGGATGAAAAGTGGATTCCTTGTAGAAGAACCAGCAGTCCTTAGGCAGATGTGATCCACTATTGACAATTCTTTTCTCTTGAACCATCTAACTATAAAAATATAAATCAGAGAAAATAATGTTTTGCTGCCTTTATAGCATTTGACACAGTGAACAAAGAAATATTTGGAAGAAATTGACTGCCCTTCAAATGGAGCTCAGGATGTTGACCCTGCTCAAAGCCCTTTCTACAAGCCCTGACAGTGAGAACAATTAATCAGTGGAACGGCTTGCCTCATGAAGTTGTGGGTGCTCCATTAATGGAGATCTTCAAAAAGAGGCTGGACATTCATTTGGTCTGGATTGGTATAGGATCTCTTGCTATGGGCTGGGGGGTTGAGTAGAAAACCTCCATGGTCCCTTCCATCCCATTTTTGTTCATTTGTTTGAGAGTGTGTTTGGGGCTCAATGGAGACATGAGAAGTAGATTGATATGTATGAAAAGATAAGACAAAGGTGTTGCCAATATGACATTTGGGTTGCATGTTGCTATTAATACTTTGGATGAGTTAAAGTCAAAAGTTATGGTCTTTGGAAAATGACAGCATTGCCATATAGGGCCATGGTGACGAACCTATGGCACGCGTGCCAGAGGTGGCATGCTGAGCCCTCTCTGTGGGCACACGAGCCATCGCTCCAGTCCTAGGCCTTCAGCTGGATTTTATAAAATCTTTTCACTTTAGGCTTCCACCTCCGTGTGCAAAATAAATAAGGTTCAATCAATCAATTTCAACTTCTTGCAGGAAAAAAAAGATCTCGCAAAGTTGGAATTGATTGATTGAACTTTTAGTCCCACCAGTCTGCCATTACCACTGTAGCCACACCCACCCAATGGGCCACACCCACCCAATGGGCCACACCACACAATGGGCCATGCCCACCTGGCACTTGACGATACATAAATAGGTTTTGGGTTGGAATTTGGGCACTCGGCTTCTAAAAGGTTTGCCATCACTGATACAGGGTAATCGATGAGGAGGCAACAGAACAAGTTCACACCTTTCCTTACCTGAGGGAACTTTTCTCTGTAACTGGATCTGGGCTCCCTCAACATCAAAGGAGCTCATTTAAAAGGCACAAGTGAATGCACTGTTAATTTAAACAACAAATCATAGGTATGCGGCTTCCTTAGACTGAATTATTAAATACAAAATAACAATGTTACCATTATGCACTTATATTGAACTGAACCTTGGGATTTAATTTATATCACTTCTAGGGTTTGCAAAAACAGATCATGCCAGATAAACCTTATTGCATTCTTTGACCAAGTGACAAAATTAGTGGATCAGAGGAATGCTGTGGATGTAATTTACTTGGACTTCAGTAAGGCATTTGATAAAGTAGATCACAACCTACTACTCGATAAGATAGAAAAAAGTGGGTTAGTCTGCATCACCATCAGATGGATCCGTAGCTGGCTGACTGGCCGTACTCAGTGTGTGGTCCTCAATGGAACCGCATCTACACGGAGGGAAGCATGTAGTGGGGTGCCCCAGGGCTCTGTTCTGGCCAGTGCTCTTCAACATCTTCATCAACGATTTGGACAAGGGGATAGATGGGGAACTCATCAAATTTGCAGATGACACCAAGCTGGCAGGAATAGCCAACACTCCAGAAGACAGGCTTAAGATACAACACTGGGCGCTATCTAACAAAATGAAATTCAATGGTGAAAAAAGTAAGGTTCTACATTTAGGCAAGAAAAACAAAATGTACAGGTATAGTATAGGGGGTACCTTGCTCAATAGTAGTAACTGTGAGAGGGATTTTGGAATCCTAGTGGACAATCACTTAAATATGAGCCAGCAGTGTGCTGCAGCTGCCAAAAAAGCTAACTCAGTGCTGGGCTGCATTAACAAAAGGAAAGAATCAAGATCACATGAAACACATGTTTTTAGGGTGTGTCATGTGTGCCTTTTACTTTGAGAGCGGGCAACTCAATTTCGTTTTGGATGTGTGCCGTTGTGCCACAGTAAAAAAAATGACAATAAAGGTTATCTTATCTTATCTTATCTTATCTTATCTATCATCTTATCTTATGTATTCTCTGCTCTCAGATCTATGAAATTTACTCATTGGTATTTATTGATATTTATTGATACTCCTAAACCGCCCCCCTCAAAGCGGGGATCTGCATGGCCCACAATATAACATCACCCCTAAATAAAAATGTATAACAAATAAGCTTTAAAATTAAATTACAGTTAAAAAGTTTGAAATTCTACAAGGATGACAATGAAACACGCAAAAGAGAAGGAATAGATTCCTCTCCTTCCCATCAGTTCCATGATCTTCCTTCTCTTCCCAAGGTCCAAAGTTTCCCCTGCCCAGAAAATCTTCTTTCCAGAATATTATACCAAGTTTTATACTTTTCTTTGGGGGGGGGAAATCCAGCAAGGTCTCTCTCTTTCCCAGTATATAGATATATTTCAATATAATCTATATACTATATAACATTTCAATATAATATTTTAAATTAATAAATCAATAATATTTATTGATTTATTTATCAACTTTTAAAACTATCTTGTTTTTTCACAGAGAAACTCTGGGTGGTGTACAGATAAAACATCAAACCACCAAAATAGGCTATACAATTGAACATCTAAAAGGCAGGAACTGTGAAAATTCAGTGGGAAAAATTCATTAAAAGCATCCTTTTCTCTGCCCCCCAAGCAAAACTCCAGAGCCCCATTTTGACCCCTTTCCAGAAGGCGGGGGGGGGGGCTCCCTTCACCTCTGGGGCCTTTGGGATTTTTGAATTAAATTGAACTTCCAAAGATCTGGAAAAGGGAATTAGTGAAGGCTCTTTCGTCTGCTGTCTCCTATTCCCCTTCCAGTTCATTTTATTTCTTATTCTTTATTCAGCGTCATTTGTACCTTTAAATCCAACAAACAAATAAAGGAAGCCAGTTAGAATTCATAATCACCATTCAATGTTTAAACTAAAATGTAATCCACAATCACAGGGAATCCTAGTCTGGTGTTTGTCTTGAGCAGAAGCTGATTCAAAGGCTGAGAAATTTGGTTCAGCCAATTTTGGGGGTCTGGGAAAAAAGCCCCCCTGAAACCCCCTTTTTGGCCACAGACTCGGCTTCACCTGCAGCCAAATCGCTTCCCTCTTCACACCTGGGAAGGTTCCTGAATTGGGGGAGGGAGTCCCAAAACACCCACCAAGATAAAAATTGGATTGGGGGTCATAAGAAACACATCCCACCTTCATTCAGCCCTGAAATGGCGCCATGGAATCATGGATGGTTGAATTCTCTCATCCAGATTCCTTGCAAATCACCTATGTTTATTGGTCTAGTTTTATTTCTTTGTATATATAAAAAGCCTTATTTATTTCTATCAGCTGATAAGGTTTCATTGGGAAAAACAAGAATTTCATCTGCAGTTGTTGCCATTTGGCCTTTACAGGGAAATTATATTCCTTTGGTAGAATCCAAAGTCTTTAAAGCATCATTACTCAAAAATTGGATCAATTTAATATTCCCATTGTGAGCCCAGGGTCTCCCAAAATAATATACTACCAAAGAATTAAATAAGGTCTCTCTTCCACGAGAGAAAAACTGCCAGATACCAAGAGAAAAAGGCATTTTACGGGGAGATGCTGGGCATCTGCTCCTTCCAGAAATTATGGAATATTTAAGGGGAACCGACACAGATTTTGTTCTCCACATATTCAGTCTGGAATTCATTTTTTCTCCTAAATTCTTCCCTGCAAACCTGGGAGGATAATTAACTGTTCATAAAAAAATCCCGACCAGATCCCAGGATTCAATTACAAATAACCAAACCTTTAAAAATTACACGTTCTTAAACTTTATATAATCAGCTGTTCAACAGAGAATCCCTGAACAGAGAGAAACGTTGCTAGCAAAAGTTCTCTGATCTGGAGTGGATCTAAAAAGGACCCTCGTGGGGGGCTCACTCAGCCCCGCCCATTAATCCACCCAACAGTTGTGCCATTTGCTGAAGGAGGAGATCAAGAGGGATCCCTTCTAAGGCTCTTCTGTGATCCTGGGATCTGCCTGATCTCCTCAGTCACCAGCTGCCCCCACCTTCCCTTTCTTCAAGATCCCCCCCCCAAATCTTTTCCCCCCTCCCTGTCCGGAATGGGACAACTCATTGCAGGACAATTCAACAATTTTGTTCAATTATTTAAAATAATTTTAAAAATGTTTTTTTAAATTTTGTCTTTCACATTTCATTTTCCTCCTCCCTCGGCCTCCTTCCTTTCCTGATTCTCTTTCTCCATTTTTTCCTTATTGTGTAACTTTTGTGCTGCATTGAGTTGGCTGAGTTGTCCTAGACCCCTCCCTGCCCCCCATCCCAAGCAAGAGGGTGGGACCCCTCCCCACCTCCTTCCCCAGGGGAAATGGGGCTGGGAGGGAGGCCGGAAGCTGCAGGGAGAGGTGGGGGGGGGAACCTGGGCAGAAAAAAACCAAAGGTTCAAGTACAGATTAGGCGAAATCTGGCTCAAAATCAGGGGGTCCTCATGGGGAGCCTCACACTGGAGGTAGTTGTTGAATTCAGAGGCAATCCCCCCTCCCCCCTCACACCTCCTGTTCCTCCCCATCTTTTAACTATAATTTTATCTTGAATTCCATTTTGATTGCTATAGAAATATTTATCTGT
Organism: Crotalus helleri; assembly: GCA_024509115.1. Lineage (NCBI taxonomy): Eukaryota > Metazoa > Chordata > Lepidosauria > Squamata > Viperidae > Crotalus > Crotalus helleri. The sequence goes on along the minus strand of JAKSXO010000185.1, from coordinate 9,514 downwards.
TGGGATTTTAACGTTTTAATGCTGTAAGCCAGGGCTTTTCAACCTTTTCACCGTACCACTTTTAGGATATATGGCAAGATTCGAGTACCACCTAGCAAGGTGTCAAAAACTTGATGACCAAAAAAAAAAAAAAACCCGTGTTCAAAGTTGCAATTGCACTGAAATGACTTATGACCATTTTTCACACTTATGGCCATTGCAGCATGCCCAGGGTCATGTGATTTATATTTGGATGCTTGGCAATGGATTCATATTTATGATGGTCACAGTGTCCCAGGGTCATGTGATCCCCTTCTGCAACCTTTTGACAAGCAAAGTCATTGGCAGGTGGCCAAGTGCTAAGGCGGGACTTCCTTCCCTCCCTCCCTCCTTCCCTCCCTCCCTCCCTCTTTCCCATTCCCATCTCCTTCTGAAGGAAGAATTTGACCCCCCCTGCTATTTCCCTTCTTCCATAGATTCATTGAACAAGGAAAAGCCTCCAGAGACAGAAAAGACAAGCCATTGAGGGAACTAGCTTAAAAAGGCGCATTCCCCTTTAAGAATTAGCTACTGGCTAAAAAGGAAAGTTAAGGACTGTAGTTGGTACTTAAGGAAGAAAAAAAATGTAGTAAGTATGGCTGCTGGTTAAGGCAGCCTCCCCAAATGTCTCCATTTGTAAGTACAGGCAAAATCCATTCAGGAGAAAAATACTTCAAAATCCCTTGCAGCAAAACTTACAGCTAACAATAGCAGAGCAGTAGAAGCTAACATGAGACATCAGCCATCAGCCAAATAGAAATTGCCAAACACTCCTTAAGAACACAAAATCCCCAGTGCACAAATCCCAGAACTTCAAAGTCACAAAAGCACAAAAGAATGCTTCCACTCTCCATCTCCTTCCTTGTCTCACCTCCAGCCAGTGCTGCCTTTCTTCATTGCTGCCTTTCTTCATTGCTGCCTTTCTTCATTCCTCATGGAGAGCAACTCCTCCTCCCTACGTTCCTTGCCTCTTGGTTGCTTCCAGAACAGGTGGCTGCCACAGAAGTTGTAGATCCACTTGTGGCCGGCCTGCTTGATCTCCTCTCCTCTCCCCCCCACCCTCCTCCTTCTTTCCATTCTGTGCAGCTAGAGTGACTCCATCTCCTCCCAAGGCTGCTTCTTTTTCTCTCTCTCCTTCTCCCGACCCAAACTGCCTCCTTTTATAGCCTCTCCTGTCTCCGCACCCTCCTCCTCCTTTCTCATGGGAGAGGGGGTGAGCTGGAAGTGAGCCTGGGGCCTTTGCCTCACCCCAGCCACTCTGCAGCTCCAGAGGACTCTCTCACAGTAAGTCCTTGCCTGTGCTGGCTCATTCATTCCCCCACTACACTTGGCTGGGCAGGGCAGCATACCATCTGTCATGTGCTCATGTACCACAGGTGGTACACATACCACCAGTTGAAAAGCCCTGCTGTAAGCTGCCTAGAGTCATTTTATCATGAGATGGTGGCAAACAAATTTAATAAATAAATAAATGTTCCGGTATTCTACCTATTTTTTTAAAAATGTGGTTTTCTTTTGAATGGGATCCCTGCAATTCTCCAAAACATGCTGTGTGTCTTCCCCATCTTCTGGGTCTCTTTCCGTCTCCCACACATCTGGCAGGAAAGTCCTTCCGTTTTGGGACGTTTCCAGTATTTATTTCTGTTGGACTGGTGCAATTTGATGATGGAAACTGATCCCAACCAGGAACAATTTATGTTTTTCCATCTTTCAGGACCCGTTTAATTTCTTGCTGCAGTTTGCTTTGGAAATGACTTAAAACAAATAATATTTTCAGGACTGAAAAGGGCTCTTGGCCTGAACTAATGAACTTGGTCTCCTGTTCTGGTCCCTCCTGTATCTCCCCCCCCATGTCCCTCCTCCCCCTCCTCCCCTCCAGCCAAGCCCACCGTCTCCATTTCCCCCACCAAGCTGGACCCTGCTTCCCCTAACACCATCCTCCTCTGCATCATGAGGGGCTTCTACCCCGTGGAGATCGAGGTCCGGTGGCTGAAGAACAGGCGGCCGGAGGAGGAGGGCGTGGCCTTCGGGGAGGAGCTCCAGAACGGAGACTGGACCTACCAGCTCCAGGTGATGCTGGAGACCCAGCCCCAGCGGGGGGATGTCTACACCTGCCAGGTGGAGCATGCCAGCCTGGACGCCCCAATCATCGTCCAGTGGGGTGAGCCCCTTTCCTCCCCCTCTGGGGACCCCCTCCTGTCCTGAGAAGGGGGCAGAGACCCTCCCTGTGGGGGGAGCCGGGATGGACCCTCCTGGGGGGGGAAGCTGGCCCTGATCCCCCTACTCAGTGAGGCTCCTTCTCCTTCCCCAGAGCCCCGATCCTCCAACTCTGCCAGGAGCAAACTCTGGACGGGGATCGTGGCAGCCGTGATTGGGGTGATCTTCTTTGCCATGGGGCTCTCCCTCTACCTGAAGAGCAAGAAAGGTGAGTCTGGGGGGCTGGATAAGAGATTGTGGGGAGGGGACCATCCAGGGGAGGCCTCTCAGCAAGTTTAGCAGATGGCAAGGAGGCCCCCTTGGAGATTTGCTTGGGAAATTCTGTTCTCTGAGAGTCTACTGTATAAGTGAGCATCGTGCAATCTATTATGGGCTATTGATGGGGAGGGAGACCTCTTGAGTCCTCCAGCCCATGAAGGTTTCTGATTGGTTCTTTTTCTCATTCCAGCAACTCCCATCCAGCCTCCTGCAGGTGAGTTTCTCCCCAAGTTATAGATATTTCTTTAACATTCGTTAATTGTTCCTTTAAAAAAAAAAAGTGCCTGAACAAAACCTCCTAGCTGTGGATAACACAAATATTTGAAATTTTGGGCAGCTTTTCCTTACAGAGACCTGAAAACAGTGCAATCAAAAATAAACACACACACATAAACACTAAAATCTGGCCCAGGATGTTTCCAGGTTTTGGGAAATTGCAAAAGAGAAGGGAAGTCTCCTTGTGACATTTCACACAATTTCTAGCAAAGCTACACCCAGCTTTGCTACCACTCCCCATCCTGGCCCCATCTTCTTTGTTCATATGAAACGTCTGGTGGGGGGGCTTCTGTCTTGATTAACTCCCCAATTAAGTCCATTGGGAAAAAATTAATAAGCCTCTGGAGATGAATTGCTGGTCCTTTGCATCCTTTTCCTCTTTGAAAAAAGGGGGGGACACTCCCTCACTTTGTTCCTACCCATCAACAACCTCCCTGCAATGTGGGCCTGTCTGGGGGGATGGCTGAAAGAGAGAATAATAAGCTATTTACATTGGCTTCACTTTATTTTCTAAATTTCTCCCCATCTCTTTTTTTCTACAGCACTCATGAATTAATCCTGCCGTCCTTCCTGCTTCCTGATGGGAAAGGAAGGGGCTTTTTTCCATTAGCTGAAGAATTTCTGTCTCTTTTTTGCAACCTCTGAAAAATGGAGGGTCAAGATTTTAGATTGGGGGGAGGAGGAGAATGGGAGCCTGGATCTTTTCCTGCTGAGACCCCTCTGGCTTTCCTTTGAAGGCCTCTCTTTCTGTGAGGGAGCAGTGGAGCCTATCTAGACTGACCCCTAGGACTCTGGACCTGCCTGTCAGTCCAGACACCTAAATCTCTCCCGGCTTTAAATCCACAGCAGCTTCATCTTCATTACTCTTCATCCGAATCCCTTCCCTTCGCTTTGCTCTAAAAGAATAAACATTGTAGGAAAAATCCTGGAATTCTTCCTTCCTTCCTTTCTCTTCTCCTCTTTCCTCCCTCTTCCCCGCAGAAGGGTCTTCCCTTCTCCCCTTCCCCTCCCCAGATTGACACCTCCCCTGCCTCTGTATCAACCATCCTGGCTACTTCAGGTCCAAAGTCAAAACTGGTTCGGGAGGAGGGTGGGCAGATCCAGGGAGGGGAAGGGACAGGACTCCCCTCCTGCTCAGAGGCCCCCTTTCTCTGCTTCCCCTCAAGCCTCCTTTCAGGACCAGGATGCCAGAAGGCGTGGTCCCCTTCAAGAACTAGTGGGGAGCCACTGGGGGACACCTGAGACTCCCCCTACACTCACCCAGCCATTTCTGACATTTCTCTCCTTCACAACTGGAGGGCCCTGCCCCATTTTGGCATCCAACGCCTCCGTCCCTCCACCTGAGACCCCAGAGGCCTTTTCCAGGACTACCCACCTATCGCCACTGCCGCCCCACAGCCCTTCCTGCCTTCGCGTCTGAAGCCCCCTCCCTCTGGGCAGAGGGTCTCCAACAGAGAGAGTCCTGGGTTAATCTCGTGTGGCCCCCAACCAGAGCTCATCTGAGACCCTCCCTCAGAATAGGCCCTGAGTGGTCTTGTGGCCAATGGCCTTGATCTCTGGGAAGGTTGCACTGATGTACATCTCCCTGGTCTGAGGGCTCCTGGGCAGGGGGTGTTGGGAAGGGTCTCTTCCCCAGGGCCTCTTGGGGCCAGAGCAGAAAGTCCAGCCGAAGCCATTCCTGGTGTAGGAGACATTTGCCATCAGGGGGAAGGGAGGGAGAGCAGCTCTGCGGGAGAGAGGAAAGATCAAGGGGGCAACTCTGAGTGGAAGACCCCTCCCTTCTCCCCAGCACCCCTAGATATCTCTCCCACTGAGCCTTGCCCCCTCCAGAAGCCATCCAGACTGGTTCTGCAGGATTCCCCTGGCATCAATCTCCAAGGGCTGATTTTTCCTCTTCCATTCCTCATCTGGGGCACATAAAGAATAGGTCGGTAGAGGAACTGTCTCAAACACAGAGAAGACTTGGGCTCCTGTCAGTAATACCCCCCCTTGGAAGAGGACTTGTGGGTACCTGGAAAAGGGACAACACCAAATGTATCAATTGCAGAAAAAAAATCAGACCAGACTTCCTTAAGATAAACAAAGGCCTGTGTTGGTGATTGAGGATTTATTGCTCAGAGGAAGTGAACCAGCAATTTGCAGAATGGACAGTCAAACTACTGGTTAGCTGTTTCCCAGGAACAACTATCAAAGATGTGAGTGAGAGGCTTACTAAAAATAATCCACAGATTATTTTATTATTCCTTTCTCCTCTTTCATGTGGGGATGAATGATACACAAAGTCCCTGGAAACAATATCAAGAGATTATGAGCAGGTAGGGATCAAAGCCAAAGAGATGGGAGCACAGGTGGTGTTTCCTTCTGTACTCCCAATAAAGGTCAGCATCCAATGAGGATATGCACAGCCTTTGAAGTCAACTCCTGGCTTAGAGGATGGTTCTGTCGAGAGAACTTTGGATTCTTGGACTATGGTCTACAATACCCACATGAGGGGCTTCTGGCAGGGGATGAGCTACACTTCACAAGAACTGAGAATGTTGTTTCTCTCTCTCTCTTTCCTTCCTTCCCTCTTTCCCTATTTCCCTCCCTTCCTCCCACTCTCTCCCTCTCATCTTTATCATTTCTTTATGTCTCTACGTCTCTCTCTCTATCTTATCTGTCTATCTATAATATCTGTCTATCTATCTATCTATCTATCTATCTATCTATCTATCTATCTATCTATCTATCTATCTATCTATCTATCATCTCTCTCTCTTTCTCTCCCCCTTCTCTCTCTAACTATCTCTATCATCTAGCTACCACATTTATATAACCACCCATCTCACAAGTGACTGGGTTGGATACACAAAGCTAAACACAGGTATACACATAAAATTATTAAAAAAACATTAAAAACAATAAAAAAGTTTAAAAAGAAGAGTCAGTTTTTTCAGTGCCCTTGTAACTTTGAACAGCCATGAAATGAACCCTTGTTTAGTCCTCACTATCCCCAGCGCTTTCACTGGTGGGGAAAAGACCGGAGATCTCCTTGAAGCAGAGAGGCTCATGATGGTTACCTGCTGTCAACTTGGTGTCAACGTTTAACCCCCCATGAACAGATTTACTCTGGGGAGACCCCTCCCCCCACTCCTCCAGGTCCTCCGTCAGCATCCCCCTCCCCCCACTGCAACAGAGCCCCTCCCCCTCCCTGCTTCTCATCCTTTTCCTCTCTCTCCTTCCCTCTTTCCAGGCATGAGAGCCCCCCTTTCTTCCACCCCCCCCCACAGAGCCGAGTCTCCCCGTAACGTGTGAAGGAGCAGAATTGGAGCCTTTGGGCCTCCAGGGACGTTTCTCCAACCCTCCGTCGGTTTCTTCCTGGGCTGTCCGGGGTCTCCTCGGGGGTTGGGAGGGACCCCTAAATCTCTTCCAGGAGTGGGGGAGGACAGAGGACCGAGGGGGCCGCCCCACCCAGAGACACAGCCACGAGGCGAAGCGGGAGAGTCCCGGAGCTGCCCCGGGGAAGAATCCGGGCTTGTTGCCTGCTGGATCAGGGCCAGTTCCTCGGTTCCGCTTCGGGGGAACCCAGCGCTTCGGGGGGGGGGAAGAAAGCGAAACTCCAGCACTTCTCCAGCTGTTGTGGATTGCAGAAGCAAACAAAGTTCCTCTGTGTGTTTGTGTGTAGGGTTGTGTGGAGGGCTGGGGGAGGGGGGCAGGAGGAACTCAGAGAAAATGAAACTCTTGCTGGGGAAACATGAAAAGAGGACAGGAGTTCTGCTCTGATAAGGCGCTCCCTGGATCTGGGACCCTGTTTGTGCGACTGGCTGTGTATACACAACTCTTGTGCAGTGGGGTGAACCCCTCCCTCCCTCCCCTTCTGCCCTGAGAGTTTCTCCTCAAGCGATAGGTGTTCCTTTAACATTCGTTAATTGTTCCTTTAAAAAAAAAATGTGGATGAACAAAACCTCCTTGCTGTGGAAACAACAAATTTTTGCAATTTGGGGCAAAAAAGAACCTGGGCACAAAAGAGGGGCTGTGGAAACCAAACACAGGGTCAGTCAAAAGGGACTCAGATGCTTCTACACCAAGGCTACACCAAGGAATAAACAGGTTGAACGCTACACCAAGGAATAAACAGGGTGAACTTGAAACCCAAAAGCAGGTGTGTCATTGTTGCAATTCCTGAAAACTTAGTGGAATGAAACCCAGGACTGGAAGGCACAACTAAAAAGATTTAAAGTTGAGGTATTGAGGGGCAGCTGTCCAAATGAAGTGGGAGACACTGACACAAGCTTGTAGTTTTACATTAATAAGTATATTTAACATCTTTATTACCAGCAGATAAGATAGTCAGGCATACCACTACATCCTGAGGTAAATCACAAAAGAGCCGACAGAGCCCACAGAAGAAAAAGGCGGGAAAAAGGGAAACTCCCCCTTTACACCCGCAGCCACCAATCAGAGCACAGATCGCCTCACGCAGGAGCCCGCCCTCGCTCAACTGCCAGGCTGTGTTCTGGGCCATTCTACCCTTTCCTGATCCAGCTCTTCAATTTCATATTTTCACATTTAAAGTCTTCCAAAGAAACAGACCTGATATGACTTTGGTTGGGGGAAGAATCCGGGCTTGTTGCCTGCTGGATCAGGGCCAGTTCCTCGGTTCCGCTTCGGGGGAGCTCAGCGCTCCAGGCCGGGCGTGCAGGGGGGGGGGGAGGGAAGCGGGATTCAGGCGCCTCTTCGGGGGTTGTGGAAAGGAGTTACTCTCTCTCTCTCTCTCTCTCTCTCTCTCTCTCTCTCTCTCTCTCTCTCTCTCTCTCTCTCTCTCTCTCTCTCTCTCTCTCTCTCTCTCTCTCTCTCTCTGTGTGTGTGTGTGTGTGTGTGTGTCAGGGGGAACTCGGAGAAAACCACAATATTTGGGGGGGAGGAAGCAGGAAAGGCGCCCAGAGGTTCTGCCCGGGTCAGGCGAGCGAGGGGGGCCCCTCCCTCCCCCCCAGAGGCTGCCTGGATCCGGGACAGACTTTGGGCGACCGGCTGTGTCCAGACACGCAACTGGGGGCAGATTCGGACTCTGCCCTCCTTCGGCTGCGGGGGGGGGACCCGGCTCTGGCCTGGCGGGGCTGGTGCTGGGCCAGGGGGGAGTCTGAGCCCTCCAGCCCCCCCGTCTCCGGGAAGGACTCGGGCCCCCTCTGGACCCCCAAAGCCCTTCGGAGCAGAGCCGGGAATGGAGGCTCTGCCCGACCCGCCTTTGCGGAACTCTCCCGAACACGAATCTCCGGAGAAGGCGAGAAAAAAGGTTTTCTCTGGATGGAAGGAAACAAAAGAAACAGAATGTCTGTTTTGGGAGAGTTTGGGGGGGGGGGGGAGAGAGAAAAGGTTTTCAGACATTAATGGTTAAGGCTGTCATCCTATATCTGAAGGCAAAGAATTACTGAAGTCCACAGAATTTCAATTAAAATTCCAGGTTATAATTAGGTGTTATAAATTTATTTTATTTAATATACGCTGCATCCTTCCATCCTTCTTAAAATAGATATTCTAGATGGAAGAAAATCTGCTCAGATCCTCTTATACAAACTGTCCATGGATATGCATATTTTTTTCTTTTTTTTCATTTTCTTTCAGGGCTGATTTCTCTCCCCATAAAAGCCCCCCGAACACTTCTCTCTCCCCCCCCCCCTTTCTCCGCTTCTCGCTCTGCGCCGGACAGCCTCTTCCATCGGATGAAGTCGAGAGACTCTGCCCGGAGACCGATGACGCCACAGAAGGGAGAATTCCCATTGGTCCTTTCGGATCTCTGGGCGTTCCCAAAAGTGACTTTGATAGAAAAAAAATGCTCCCCCCCCCCAATCCAGGCCCACCGATTCCGCCTCTGGGGCTGGGAGCATCCGTGGGCTTGGCTGGGCTCCCCCTGCGGTTCCTGGTGGGGGCGCTGGCCTGGGTCCCTGGAAGGGAGGGGGGCAAGGAACCCCCCAGTAAGGAGGGGGAAGGGCAGGGGGGAGGCTGGGAAGGACCCCCGATGCTTGTGGAGAAGGAGCAGAAAGGGGGTGGGACCCCCAAGAGAGGCTTTGGGAAAGGGGAAATTCCCCCCAGGAAGAGGGGGGCTGGTGAGAGGATCCGGCTGGACCAGGAGGGATCCCTGCAGATTCCCTCCTTCCTGGTTTAGCTGAGGGTTTTCCGCAGCTTGCCTTTGGATTGGGGGGTTTGTGTGTGACCCCCAAATCCTGGCTGGGTGTGGGGCTGCCCCTCCCTTCTTGTCATCCAATGCAGCTGCTGGGAGCTTCCTTCTTCCATGTTGGGGGGGAGGAGCCCAGAAGAGCCCCCCAAGCTTGGCAGCTCCAGCCTGGGTTCCCTCTGGGCCCTGTGGGAACTAAGAGGGCATCTAGTCCACCCCTCCAGTCCAGGGGCACAAAGACAATAGAATAGAATGGAATAGAATAGAATAGAATAGAATAGAATAGAATAGAAGCTGGAAGGGACCTTGGGGGTCTTCCAGTCCAGCCCCCTCCTCAAGCAGGAGAACCCATCGTACCGTCTCAGACAAGGGACTGTCTCGTGGTCCAGGCTCTTCTTAAACGTCTCCAGTGATGGAGCGCCCACGATTTCTGGAGGCAGGTTGTTCCACGGGTTAATTGTCCTCCCTGTTAGGAATTTCCTCCTTCATTCCAGGTTGCTTCTCTCTTTGATCAGTTTCCAACCGTCGTTTCTTTTTCCTTCCCTCTGGTGCTTTGGAGAAGAGCGTGACCCCCCCTCTTCCTTGGGGCAGCCC
>JAKSXO010000184.1:227500-229091 GCA_024509115.1 Crotalus helleri | reverse complement strand
ACTGCCATCATTAAGCAAATCATCAGGTCACTAAGCGAATCCGGCTTCCCCCCCCCCCCGTTCATTTTGCTTATCAGAAGCCAACTGGGAAGACTGGGAATGGGGATCACGTGACGTGAGGTGCTGTAACCAGTGTAAGTAACTACCAGTTGCCAAGCATGGGGATGCTGTGACGGTCATAAGTATGAGGACTCGTCATAAGTCAGTTCTTTGTAACAGCCATTAAATAAAGGGTTGAAAGTCGAAGAGTGTAGTTTGGGGGAGGAGTCCCTAGGCCAGCCCCCCAAAAATCAAGAGAGCAGATTCAACCTGTAATCAAAGCATCACCCTTTTAAAAAAGTAACGGAAACGTGATCAGAGCGGCCATCTTGCCTTTTTTGACCCCTGGGGACTCTCACCTTCCAGATTCTCGTCCTATTCTTGAAGATGAATGGGAAAATGTGGACTGGACGCTACAGAATGGCATGAAATGTCCTCTTTTATCGGTTTATTTTTGAAATAACAATAATAAAGTTGGAAGGGACCGTGGAGGTCATCTAGTCCAACCCCCTGCTCTGGCAGGAAACCCTATACCATTCCAGACAAATGCTTGTCCAGTCTCTTCTTAAAAGCTTCCAGTGTTGGAGCATTCACCGCTTCCGGAGGCAGGTCATTAATAATAATAATAATGTTGGAAGGGACCTTGGAGATCATCTAGTCCAACCCCTTCCCCGGCTCAGGCAGGAAACCCTATACCATTCCAGACAAATGTTTGTCCAGTCTCTTCTTAAAAGCTTCCAGTGCTGAGCATCCACCGCTTCTGGAGGCAGGTCATTAATAATAATAATGTTGGAAGGGACCTTGGAGGTCATCTAGTCCAACCCCCTACTCAGGCAGGAAACCCTATACCATTCCAGACAAATGCTTGTCCAGTCTCTTCTTAAAAGCTTCCAGTGTTGGAGCATTGACAGCTTCTGGAGGCAAGGAGTTCCACTGGTTAATCGCTTATTGCAATTGCTTATTTGTTCCTCTTTTGGGGGGGGGTAATTTGGGTAATTCTGCAAGAAAACAAGAGGAGGCCCTTCAGTGGCCCCCAAGAAAGGAATCAACTACTTTGGGCTCTGCGCTAAATTTAATTTATTTCTAAATCGTCTGGGACAGAAAAGCCACGTTGGCCGAAGGGGCTTCCAAAATACTCAAAATAATAAAATGCCATCCAGAAACAACAAAAACTCGGGAGGATCCCAAAAGTGGTTTCTACTCAGGCAGCAAAATTTAAAAAAAGGAAAAAGAGTAAAGCTAGGGGTTTTGGGGGGGGGAATTCCAGGAGCGTCACTGGACGCCCCTCCGTCTAATTCGCTTGTAAGTGAAATCAGCAGGATTTAATCCCCAAATTTGCATGCAGAAGCCATTGCAGATTGCAGCTGAAACTGAACATAATAAAGAGAGCTGACTTGACACGGAGCGAGCGACTTCTATCTGTCAGGTGACCTTAAACACCATCAAACACCTACATCTACACACACACACACACACACACACACACACACACACACCCTTGTGGATACAGGTGGGTAAAAATGCCAACTCCGGTGTAACGTCTGGCTGGCTG